>JAWPHD010019248.1:0-36504 GCA_037043455.1 Cyrtodaria siliqua
TTTCAACACCAAGCATAGACTGCTGTACAGCGTTTTACTGAAAAACGACATGTGCAGTGAAGCAGTCTATACCGAGCAATTTTGTAGACTGAAATCTGATTTGTTAATCGGAAGGTCAATCTGACGTGGCCTCCAATGCAGTGCTGTCAGATCCTTAGTAGTGTAGAGTATCGTAGTGTGATCAAGGGTCTGATTTTAATGAGATTGTTTTTGTGCTCTAGTACTAAGTTAAATATCAATTGGATTGAATCTATGAGGAGTAAACAAGAGGCCCAAGGGGGCTATGGCCTGTGGACGCTCTACTGGCTAACATGTCTATTAAAACAGGTGAGGGGACAGGGGAGAATGTGTACTTACATTGGTCCGTATGTAGGTATGGGGGTCGGGGAAGGCAGGCAGATAGTCAGGTATGTGAGGTGGATGGTCCTGTTTATCACCAGCCGACAACACTTTCTGTACTGTCTGAGGAGTGCTCTGACCAGCTACAAAATAATAACTTCTGTTTTAGAAAGTTTCTGAAATTGAATGTTGTTTACAGTATAAAGACTCAACATTTATAATACTGCTTTGAAGTGTAGAAGAGTATTTTATTATTGCAGTGTCAGTATTAAATCTACCCACTCTTGAGTACAAATGTTCAGATTGATACCCATCGTCAGACAAAAATAGTTCTTTCTTCCCATTTTCAAATAGATAACTGCTAACTTAAATTATTTTTTTTAAATCAATAACCTGTTTTCATTTGGTGGCATAATTATAACATAGTAATAACATTCATTAATTTTAGTACTGTATATAATTTTTCCTAAATTTAAGCATTTCATCTGTAAAATCTGAAAGACTCTGGCCCCATTCTCAAAATGGAGAGAGTACACTCTGTAAATGATTTATATTGATCATGTACACTCTGTAAATGATTTATATTGATCATGTTCATCTGTAAATGATTTATATTGACCATGTTCACTCTGTAAATGATTTATATTGATCATGTACTCTGTAAATGATTTATATTGATCATGTACACTCTGTAAATGATTTATACTGATCATGTACACTCTGTAAATGATTTATATTGATCATCATGAGGAGGATGCTGATGCTGCTAACCATGTGATGGTTAATGATGAAAGGCTTCAAATCAATTTTGATGGACTGAGTAAACAAGTTTGAATAATAATTTACTAGCAATTTACTTTTGAAATAAAGGCAAAATACCGCAAGATTCTTGATCATTGATCAACTTATATTGAAGTTCTACTCTCTTAATAAAAAGAAATCAATGTCTACACAAATTCAACACATGTAAAAGATAACTTACGTGGAATGAACACAGACTTATTTGGTCTAGTTGCGTATGTCGGAATAGATTCCACATTGATTCCTGAAAGGAGAATATGTAAGCATACATGCTGCATATATCTGAACAAAACCTGGGATAATGAGCCAACTGAGTTGAATGTCAGTACCAAGTCATCTGTCAACAGTACCAAGTCATTGGTCAACGGTACCAAGTCATCTGTCAACAGTACCAAGACATCAGTCAACAGAACCAATCAGTCAACATAAACAAGACATCAGTCATCAGGCAACAGTACCAAGTGATCTGTCAACAGTACCAAGTCATTGGTCAACAGTACCAAGTCAATGATCAACAGTACCAAGTAATCTGTCAACAGTACCAAGTCATTGGTCAACAGTACCAAGTCATTGGTCAACAGTACCAAGTCATCTGTCAACAGTACCAAGTCAATGGTCAACATTACCAAGGCATTGTTCAACAGTACCAAGTCATCTGTCAACAGTATTAAGTCATCTGTCAACAGTACCAAGTCATTGGCCAACAGTACCAAGTCATCTGTCAACAGTACCAAGTCATTGGTCAACAGTATCAAGACATCAGTCCACAGTAACAAGTCAACAGTACCAATACATCAATCAACAGTACCACGACATCAGTCAACAAAACCAAGACATCAGTCAACAGAACCAAGTCATCTGTCAACAGTAGCAAGTCAACAGTGAACAGTAGCAAGTCATCTGTCAACAGTACCAAGACATCAGTCAACGGAACCAATCAGTCAACATAAACAAGACATCAGTCAACAGTACAAAGACATCAGGCAACAGTACCAAGACATCAGTCAACAGTAACAAGTGATCTGTCAACAGTACCAAGTCACTGGTCAACATTACCAGGTTAATACTTAACAGTCAGCAGTATCAAGTCATCTGCCAAACAATACCAAGTGATCAATCAACAGTACCAAGGCATTAGTACCAAATCATCTGTCAAAAGTACCAAGTCATCTGTCAACAGTAACAGGTCATCAGTCAACAGAACCAGGTCATTGGTAAACAATACCATGTCAACAATACAAATTCACCTGTCAACAGTACCAGAGCATCAGTCAACAGTAAAGTATCAGATCATCCATCGACAGTACCAGGTCTTTGGCAAATAGTACCAAATCAAATAGGAAATTAATTCTCTTTTGTCAAGGACTGAGGAAATAAAACTGTTGTTTTGGAAATAAATATAGCAAGCTGTAACAATTAAGATACCAAGTTTTTAAAAGGCAAACTGTTTTATAAATGTGCCACCGATATAACTTGCTGTACATCAATTCAAAATGGACTAGACACTTACATTTTCTGTAATATACTTTAACCTCGAAATAACATTACGCCTAACTACATGTTTATAATAGACCTACCCTGATCAATAAGTGCCATTAGTACATCTGTGACCATCACCTCCGTCCGACCACACAGTTCTGTATAGGCTTTAGTGCAACGTCCCGTCTCTGTCAGTACTAAAATTGGAAAATTGGGTTTAATATGTAAAAAAACACCTAACCTACATTGTATCATAAAAAACAACATAAACATTCAGAGAATGTGCGCAATGTGTTTTCTGATTACTGGCCAATCCCAGACTGTTATTCATGATGGCTTTAAACTACATATAATGCCAAGTCCTAAGCAGAAGACCAGGCCTAGATTAAAATATTTTGCTTCTTATAAGTCTGGGGTAAAAATGCCTTATGGGTATGTAGGTGGTGTAGGTAATCATTTTTAACTTTATCCAAGCTAGCAGAAAAAAACAGAATTTGATAGAGGTCAATGTAAGGATAAGTGGTGAGTAAGAAGTTTAAAAACTAGAAGGGTGTTCCACGGAACACTTGTGTTGCCTGCCTTGTGCTTATTTCAGCAAGTAAAATGTAGCTATAAAGACATGGGGTGCAATCTTTTTTGAATAAAATGGAGCAGTTTTCTTTAAATGTTGAAGTTTATGAGAAGGGGCATATATCTTAGATAATTTATAAGGAAGAACTGTATTAAGTTTCATGACCATAGGTCAATATTTTGCAAAGTTATGAGCTAGGTTAAATTGCTGGTTAAAGTTTTATACAAAGGGGCAAAACTCTGCCAAAATGAAAGTCAAAGTTATTGGACATGTGTACCAACATTCCTTACACACTGTAACAACACATGAAGATGTATATGTTTCATGAACATAGGTCACACACTTTTCAAGTTATGGCCAGTTATGAGCTTGGTTAGATTGCAGGTTAAAGTTTTATTAAAAGGGACACAACTCTGCTGAAATAAAAGTCAGAGTTATTGGTCATAAGTAACACTATTCTGTGTGATAAGATGAATAAGTGTGTGAAGTTTCTTTTTAAAAGATTCATTAACAGCAGGCCCTGGAAAAAATAATGAAACAAAAATTGCAGGGAAAAAACAAGAAATTCATTGGTTGATTGACCCTTGATTAGATGAAATTTGAACTTAAATATCTCAGCAACCAATGGAAAGGAATGTTTGAGAAAAGTTACATTCAAAAGAAAAATCATTTCTCTGTTTGAATAAATTAACACCATTTCTATAAATAGATGCTCCTTTGTGCACATTTGTGCGATTCCGCGATATTCTTGCATTAAAATCTCAAAAAACACATGAAAACAAGACAAATGGAACAAATTGTTGCACCGTGTTCGGGAAATCCATTTTCACTATTTCGGTTCGTAATGAAAATATATTTATTTATATTTCATTTAAAATCTCAAGCAAATTTGTTCAGATCCATTTATTCGCGATTAAAACATATAAAATGAGAAAATGTCAAATTATTCGAAAATCACATGAAAAAAATCAAAACGAGATTGTTAAGTCGGTAAACTTCCAGTTCGCTTTTACTTTGCGGAGACGGCGGTGTCAAAGGAAATCAATTGATTATGAATAATCATGGCCATTTTTAGCTCTAAGGATCAGAGATCAGCAGAGCTTATGCCGTGGTGCGGCGTCTGTCCGTAAACTTTTTTTGTAGCGACTACTCCTCTCAAACTACTGAATGGATTTTCATGAAACTTTACAGAAATGTTGCCCATGAGGTCTAGTTGATCCTAGCAAAAATTCATGTTGATGTGAAATCCAAGATGGCCGCCAAATCTAAAAATAGATTTTTAAAAAACAGTTTGTAGCGACTGCTTCTTGAAAACTCTAAGTGATATTGATATCAGACTTTTTCTAAAATGATCAGCAAAATCGTTTTGATTCGACGTTAAACATGGCTGCCAGCGGTCATCTTTGTTTACATTGAGTTATTTAGTAAAAACTTGTAGCGACTACTCCTCTGAAACTACTCGACAATTTTCCATGAAACTTCACAGGAATGTTGCTCTTGATGTATAACTGATCCTAGCAACATTTAAGGTTGGTCGGAAATTCAAGATGGCCACCACAGCTAAAAATAGATTTTCAAAAAACAAGTTTGTAGGGAGTACTTCTTGAAAACTGTAAGTGATATTGATATAGGACTTTTTCTAAAATGATCAGTATGGAATGATGTTGATCCTTGTCGAAAATCAATTTGATTCGATGTTAAACATGGCTGTCAGCGGTCATCTTTGTTTACACAAAG
Source organism: Cyrtodaria siliqua (assembly GCA_037043455.1). NCBI lineage: Eukaryota > Metazoa > Mollusca > Bivalvia > Adapedonta > Hiatellidae > Cyrtodaria > Cyrtodaria siliqua. The sequence goes on from JAWPHD010019248.1 coordinate 4,928, forward strand.
TTATCTAGTAAAAACTTGTAGCGACTATCTCTGTAACTACTCGACGGATTTTCATGCAACTTCACAGGAATGTTACTCTTGATGTATAAATGATCCTAGGAACATTTCAGGTTGGTCAGAAATTCAAAATGGCCACCACAGCTAAAAATAGATGTTGAAAAAACAAGTTTGTAGCGAGTACTTCTTGAAAACTATGTGATATTGATATGGGACTTTTTCTAAAATGATCAGTATGGAATGATGTAGATCCTTGTCGAAAATCGTTTTGATTCGATGTTAAACATGGCTGTCAGCGGTCATCTTTGTTTACACAGAGTTATCTAGTAAAAACTTGTAGCGACTATTCCTCTGTAACTACTCGACGGATTTTCCTGAAACTTCACAGGAATGTTGCTCTTGATGTCTAACTGATCCTAGCAAAATTTCAGGTCAGCCGGAAATTCAAGATGGCCACCATGGCTAAAAATAGATTTTCAAAATGCAAGTTTGTAGCGACTTGTTCTTGAAAACTATAAGCAGTCAAAGCTCTAACCTTAAACAGTTACGTTTTTCATAACCTGTGACTGTTATTAAAAAAAAAACTAAAAATGGGATAGTAACCAGAAGCCGTTACTACCACAAAATCATTCAAGTTTAGATGCATTCTATCTTCTGTACAGGAATTTTCCCTGTATATATATAATTTTCTCCAGGTAGGGTGATTATTCAACTTTACAACCATGCAATAAAATTCTATGAGCATCGATGAAAATCCAATGCGCAAAGCCCCTGAAGTTACCTACTGTTATGCAATAAAATTCATTAAAAATCATTTTGTAGGCACGAACATGACAATTAGTGAACAACAGCTAATTGGATCTTGATGAAGATGTATTTATCCTTAATAATAAGTATTCAGACATAAATAAACACTGCACATTTGGCAACTATTTCGATTTATTAGCAAATGATCTTGGTAACTGATTTAGGTTACAAATGGTTATTAGGGAAAAGTATCTGCTACTCTAAACCAAAGGGAGATAATAATTTGGCATTTTAATAACTTCCAGCAGTTATAAAACTTGTAACTGCTTAAGGTTAGAGCTCTGACTGATAAGTGATATTGATATGGGACTTTTTCTAAAATGATCAGTATGACATGATGTTGATCCTTATCAAAAATTATTTTGATTGGACGTTAAACATGGCCGACAGCGGCCATCTTTGTTTACATAGAGTTATATAATGAAAACTTGTAGCGACTACTCCTCTGAAACTACTTGACGGATTTTCATGAAACTTCACAGGAATGCTGATCTAGCTATCAAAAACCTATCAGTAGAGCTTCAAGGTCATTGACCTCTTTTTATAATAATTTTATAAACTTCTAGTAATATCTGACCATTATCCCCAGATCTATAATGATTTGACGTGATTAACTATGCACTGGAGTGGTGCAAGCAATTGTAAAACTATGTTAGCGTAAAAAGTAAATTCAGACACGCTTTATTTCGGATGCTTTAACAACTTCTACTTTTACTACTAGGAATGAGCCAGAATGCAGGAAATTTCAAAAATGTTATGGGGGTCATGCCCCTAGACCCGCCTAGTGGCCTCCAGCACTACTTGTGGTCGACAAACAACCACTGTTTGTTAAGCTTCGCATCCGAAATGTTTCATGAAAATGGTGAATGTCTCATTAAAATCAAGCAAATGGGACATTTTGTCTCATTGAAATTCAATCCTAGGTTGATCCCTGGTTCCTCAACATCCATACATGTGATATCTCCCGCCGGGAGCTAATTTCTCCCGGGATTTCATGGAATTTCTCGGCCTCCTGCCGGGAGCTCCATTTCTCCTGGTATTTTCCGCCGAGTTCCAAAATGTCGCTATTTGCGAATCCTTTTGGGTAATTGCTATGATTTATTGGATCAAGACCGAGTTTTCCGAATGATCTAGAAAATAAACACCAACCGTCTTATCTACATCTGTGAAAACATTGCCCCTGGGCAGGTAATTAAAAGGATTAGCATGTCAGCTAATTAGTTTATTGTGTGAAAATAATGATTGGACTGTTTGTTTATGACACGAGGCAGCGATATCTGTAATGTCCAAGGAGATTGATAGAAATGTACCGACTATAAGTGGAATGGTAATTAGCGAATTCAGCATCGATTGATATTTGGTGTATTAATTGGATTAAAATTATAATATAATTGAGGACAATTAAAGGACGACGATTTCAACTAATTGATTGCAGTTTGTCATGATTAGAGAAGTGTTTTGTCTGTGTATAAAATGGGAAGCATTTTCATTACGCGTTATGCTTTTTTTTTGCTATGCTTATTTAAATCCTATATTTAATTATATGCTATGCTAAAAATATGTTTTTATGCTGATTTACCCCCTTTATTAAGGTTTATATCAGAAAAAAGGCTACCGATACGTTTTCCCTGGTTTTTGTCAAATCTCCCTGGAAAAAAAGTCAAATCTCCCAGGTAACCCTCCTGAAAATATCACATGTATGAACATCGATAATGCCTTATCATTATGTGTTCATTATTTGTCTTATTTTCATATAATTATGACCGCACGTACAACTTTGCAGCATCTCTGTCAGTGTTTCCAGGGCTGATTCTTCTGCCATTCCAAATCCAACTTCTGTGCACAGTGCACCAACTGCAACTTTGAGCGCCTTTCTACGCGACCTAGCGTGAGCGTCCATCTCCAACTCGTCCGCTTTCCTGTTAAAAACAATTAAGTTTAACTGTCACATAAGTTTAAAAGACTAAAATGTCATTAATTAAAACACATCATGTAAAAATATCACATTTTATCGTCAAAAGCAAGAGTTCCCGACGAGTTGGGAACCATTTTCCAAGGGAGATAATTGTTGTGGCACGGTGGTATTTATTTTCTACAACATCATCATCGTCATTGTACCTTTATAGAAAAATGAGAACAAATGGACTTTATACATACAAATTAATAAAAACAGCCTATTAAATAGAAGCCAAAGGGTCCGATTATAAAAACTGGATTAAAATAGTAAAAGGGGTGCCCCAGGGCTCTATACTGGGGCTACAATTTGGAGAGCAATTCGCGGGAGTTCTATGCGTATCTCAAAGACCTCTCACATGACCGGAGGAGCTCTATGCGTATTTCAAAGACCTCTCACATGACCGGAGGAGCTCTATGCGTATCTCAAAGACCTCTCACATGACCGGAGGAGCTCTATGCGTATCTCAAAGACCTCTCACATGAGCGGAGGAGCTCTATGCGTATCTCAAAGACCTCTCACATGACCGGAGGAGCTCTATGCGTAGGTTATGCACTGGAGATACGCATTAGAGCTACTAACCACAATCCAAATGGGTTTATATTTAAAGGGAAAGTACAGTATTTGGCTTCATTTAGCCTATTTGTTTATACATGTAATTGGTCAAGTATGCACGATTCAGAATGGCTATTTTTGTTATTGTTTTTATCATAGGCTCGCATGTAAAAATCGTCGACCTCGATATAAAGTGTATAACTTACTTACTGTAACTTACTGTTCAGAGGCCAATGGTAAGCCGACGCAAATCTCTTTGGTGGTTGACTACTGCGCAGGCTTGGGAAACAACTAGCATCAAATTGTATTTGATTATTATGCCAATGTGTGTTTAGTCTGCTCTTAAAGGCATTCACACTCGGTGCTTGGACAACACTGTCAGGTATACAAGATACAAGATACAAGATACAAGAATATTTCCACAAACGAATTATAACATTAGCTCAATCAGAAAGAGCATGGGGTTAAAATTATATGTATATTCTATGGTATTTAAAACATACAATTTGGGCTCTCATAATGTTATCAGTATCACGATAGCCCAGATACAAACATGATAGAGTATAAGTACATATATAATTTTACATCTAGCACACAACTGCCATCTTAATTAAACTAGAACATTTACTAAAAAAATCCTTTAAAACAATTTACAACCATAACAAAAGCACATTTAAAACACTCATATTATATTTTATAAAGTATGTTAACAATAGTTAGGTATTAAGAATATGAAACATATGGAAAAAAAGCATACAACCATGTAAGCAATACATACATATAAGCTTAATGAGACACTAAATAAAACTAATCAAGATATATTAAGGCATATTCATGCAGTCACATAAGCAAAAATTAAATTTTCTTTTTCACAAAAACACAAAGAGGGCAAGCAAACAAGCACATAGTTTATCCCACGGTTGGCCAACATACAAGCTAGACCACCAGGAGCAAAACCATGCGTTTTTAAAGAACAACCAAAGCAACAGTAGGTACACTTACATATTATCTCATGGTTGTCCAACATACAAGCGAAACCACTATGATTTCCAGTCTTCCAATACCCTAATGCTAAAGGATTTTTTTCTACGTTCAGTTCTGGCTTGTTTTTTAAGAAGTTTTTTATTATAAAGGTATTCCCTCTCTCTCTAGTATATGTTCCTAAGGGAGAACGTTTTGAATTGATGAGATATCGAATCCTCTAAGGATCTTAAAGACTTGCAGCATGTCTGTACGTAACCTCCGGTATTGACGTGTAGGAATACCTAAGGATCTTAGCCTATCGTTATATTCTCGGTTGTTTAAAGACGATAGCATTTTTGTTGCCCTACGCTGAACATTTTCTATAGCGATTTGGTGCTTTTTTTGTCTATAATTGTAAAGGTTCCCAGAGTTATTTCTAGGTTTCTATTTGCTAAGGCTATTTTGGAGGTTATGTGTCAGTTGAAGGTAAGATTACTGTCAAATATCACCACCAGATCCATCTCCTCGGAAACATTTATAATCAAGTCCCTACGATTTTCCCTGTCTTTCATAAAATAGTTCTTGATTTGCCAATATGCATTCTTTTATATGTTTTTGAATTAAATTCTAGATCCCAAGTTTTTGACCAGTCACAAAAATTATCAGTAGTTCTTTGTAATTTAGCTATGTCTTCTTGGGAGTTTATAACTGAATATGTTCCAGTACCCTCTGCAAATAGCTTGACTACTGTTTCAGCTACCTCGGGGAGATCATTTATGAAGACAAGGAAAAGGGTGGGACCTAATACACTACCCTGAGGTACCCCGCTGTATACTTGTTCAGATGTTGAGTGATTTCCATTTATAACCACCGTTTGATATCTGTCCCGCAAGAAGTCTTGTACCCATTCCAGAACCTTCCCTACAATACCATAACCTTCTAATTTAGTTAAAATACGGATCATCAGATCATCCTTTTATATGTGTGCAATTGCTTCCTTCTAATTTAGTTAAACAATACGGATCATCAGATCATCCTTTTATATGTGTGCAATTGCTTCGTGAGTAAATGTGGCTCGGAAAGTATTCAATCGGAACTGCCTCGTCGGGTTCCCAATCGGAACTGCCTCGTCGGATTCCGTCACTCGGGATTCCGACTCGGAGAGTACTCGACGCCATTTTGAACTATTTTCAAGAAACGTCAACTCTGCAGTAGCGACCTCTTCAATTATAAGATAAACAAAATGGCGACTGCTGTCAAGTTCCGAACATGCGGTACATATTTATTTGTTTTATCAGGGAGTATTCATAGAGATTCCTGATATAATAATGTATTCATACTAAGGTAAGCAATATGGTGATTCCCGTTAAACGTGGGCGCTTCTTAATTTATAAGAGTTTCACCTCTTCTAAGTTCTTCATATAAAACTAAATAAAGTGGGAGCACATGCCATGGCCCATGGGCATCATGATCATGGTATCAATGATCTGATCATACGCCCCGCCAATATATACAGGGCAGGGTAGAGCAGGGGTGTCATTACCTTTATAAGTAAGCGGCACCCAGAGCAGAATAGCCGGGTGTTTTTATTGATACTTGTATGAAACACTAGTAAAAGTATTCAGAGTAGCCAGGTAGACCTGTCAAAGTAGCAGGGAGAAATCCCCGCCTCCCGCCTCTTAATGACACCCCTGGTAGAGTCGTCATTTGAGGAGTGGAGACTTGCTTTAGTGGCATGGGGATATGGGAAAACAAAACGCGCAATAAAGGGAACACTGCCTGGAACAACAAGGAACGCCACCAGGAACTCCCCCACCCGTGGTTAATACCGGTAGAACCCAGATAGTTAGAATATGTCTGTGAAAATTCCTTAAACAGGTCTTAATGTTATATTGATATATTTAAATACATAGATTTAAAACTGAAAATAAAAAAGTAGAAGTTATTTATACATGTGGATTAACCTAGAAAGTGACAGTGAAGTTATTAATAATATGTGGGGATTAACACTGAAAGTCAGTGATGGTGAAATCATTTGTACAGACGGAATTACGCTGAAAGAGACAGTGACATGGTTTATCAATGCGAATTGATACTAAAAGGGATGTTGAAATTGTTTATTTAGTGGGATTTACACAAAAAGAGACAGTGAAATTATTTATACGTATGGATTTATCCGGAAATTGACAGTGAAGATGTGAAACATGCGGATTTACGCTAAAAGCGACAGTGACGTTGTTATGTGGATTTACACTGAAGGATCAGCAACGTTATTTATATATGTGTTTTTTTTATATATTTTAGGAACATAACCCATACCGTCGCAAGCGTGGTTTTTTTAAAATTGAGAAAAAATGCTAACTAATGTCAACCCATGCATTTAAAAGCGTTCTTATATTTTTCTTTTCCATTTTTTTCTAAAATTGAAGTTACTTTACATATGCAAATTTATCCTGAAATTAACAGAGAAGTCCCTGAATTCACCTCAAATTAACACTGAAGTTACTATATACTATGTATGCAAATTTTTACCCTGAAATTAACACTGAAGTTAATATATATATATGCGGCGAATTTACCCTGGAAATATTAAACAGTGAAGTTATTATATGCAAATTCAACCTGAAATTAACAGTGAAGTTATTATATGTGGATTTACACTGGAAGAGACGATGACATCATTTTAATATATGTTGATTTACGCTGAAAGAAACGGTGACGTCATTTACGCTGAAAGAGACGGTGACGTCATTTATTAAGTGGATTTATGCTGAAAGAGACAGTGACGTCATTTATATACTTGGATTTACGCTGAAAGAGACCATGACATCATTTATATACGTGGATTTACGCTGAAAGAGACCGTGATGGTTTATATATACTGTTTGCACCAAATTATTCTGTTTAAATTGTACAAAACAAATGAACGGGACAGTCACTAATTGTTTTAATGCTGCCTACATATACATCATATGATACGTATCTAGTAGAAGGTTGCAAGCCCTTGTTAAAGCAGAGGAAATTATTTTAGTATTTATAGCAACAGGTTACACATTTTATATAACCATACCTAGAAGTTACTGGGCCCAAAAAAAATTAAGAAAGGTTACATCTGAATCGGGGAGCAGTGCCTTAAATGTTTAATGTGCTGAGAAGGTCGATTCCGATTTACTGCATCCGTGGTTGGATTGTTTGAAACCTCGACTCTCTCACTGCAAGTTGGAATAAATAAGAAAGCGTGTCCTTTCAGATGGGCAGAAGGTATACACTACTATTTCTACCCAGGAAAAAGTGGTGTGCCCCCACCATGGATGATATCGATCATCATATATGGCCTAACATGTGCTAAAAATGACGTAAATCATTCAAACAACCAGCCAACCGATTTACTGAACCACCAGGTTCATGTTGATTACCCTCATCTTACAGATGTTGCCAGCTATCCGTCAAATGACTCCCATCAGCCAGCTCACATCTAAATCATTTCATGCTTAAATGTTATATTAATTGCATATATAAAATTATGTATTTATTAGACACATATTTATATTTGCTTTATATTATAAGCACAACAAATAGGCGCCAGGGTTGTCATTAGTAGCCAGTTGCCGATCAAAATTATCAGTTAAAATGGTGTTATCATCAGTTAGTTTTGCCTTAACTTGTATTTGCAATATGTGACACTGACTTCGTTGATCCCTCGTCAAATTGTTTGGAATTCAAAATGAATCCCTGTTGCCAGGGCTAAATCTAGTTTAACTACTTTGCTGTGAAATTAGGAAGTTCAGTTTAATTTTTTAGTTCATTTGCTCTTAGTACAAACATGTACCACTTCTATGGTGTAATCGGTAAACACATCTACCCTTTGAGGGTAGAAGACCCAGGTTCAAATCCTGGTGGGAGTAAAACTTTGTTTGGAAAAAGAGCTGGATTAAGCATTTCTTTAAGTATTTCTAAATTTTGAATTTAATTCAATGTAATCAAATTCAATTTAAACAATCGAATATCATAAGTTACAGCATGTCTGGAAACGACCATGAGGAAAAGAAGCTATTACAAGACAATGGCCCATTTAGCAATAAAATCTATCATGAGGCCCCCTTTTCTTCTTTGAAAGCCGTTTCCCTCTTTTGGTTTTGCAATAATGAGCCTCTTATAAAATATTTTACCTAATATTGTAATGCATTGATTGCTCTTAGCAGACAGTGACCCAGTTAGTAAAATTATCTTCCCTGAGGCCCTCTTTTCAATTCACCATCTTTAAGGCCCTATTATATTACCCTTTGGTCTTAAAATGAAAAACAATGTTATTTTGCTACAATAATAGCCAGGGCTGTACAAGTAAATTTTTTAGCCACTCGTCCAGGACTAGTCACCCTGTCAAAAGTGACTAGTCCCAAAAAAATTGTCACTAGTCCCAAAAAATGGACACAAGTCCTGAATTCTTTCGATTTCTCAAGTCAATATGTTAAAACTGCATCTTATTTTAACGGATTTGCACACAATTCAATATACACAGTAAATGAAACAATCCTTATTTACTCTTCAGACAATTAATGTATACATGTTTCAGTGGTATAGATTGTAGACTGCCATTGGGTGAAACAGTAGCAACAGTAAGAATCATTAAATATTGAACATTGTTAATTGGACAAATCTGGGACTGAAATCTTTTAAACAGTGACACGCTCGACTTTCTCTTTTTTTAAAATTGGACTAGTCCGGGACTGAAATCTTTGAAAAAGTGACACGCCCGACTTTGGTTTTGGACTAGTCCCGGGCATCGGGCTATAGGATTTGTACAGCCCTAAATAGGTATTTTTTAAATATGTTTACCATATATTTACAAAAATCTTCCCTGAGGCCCTCTTTTGTCCATATTCTTCTCTTTTTGCTATGACCTTTGCCCTTTAAATCTTGGTAGCCAAACAGAGACTAACGAGTGGTCGTTTTAGCGCAGGATGAAACCTAACATGTGATGTCGACCAGTTTTCAAGACGTTTACACATCCATAAACTCTTCTAACTACATTCTTTTCTTTCACGACTGTTATTATATTTATTATCTCATTTTAACCGGGTGTGTCTTTAATTGAAATGTTGAAAAATAATAGCTCCGTCGTTTCACTGGGCGCTTCAGAGAGCTGAGATCAATGCCAAGAATGGAAGTTTATAACAATTATGTAAATATATATCCATTTTTAGATATCATACAGTAGCTTTTTTCACGTTTAATCTTCATTATTGTGATCTTTATTTTTTCATATTGACTACTGTTCGCATTTAGGCAAAATAAAAAAAAAGTTAAAAAATAAAAAAATGTGAAAAATGGTATACAAAATGCAAAGTCTTATTGTGAAGGACTAGTGCTAGGTTATGGGGGAAAAAAACAATAATAAATGTATGAAATGAATTGAAACGAATGTTGTTTAACGGCTCATCAACACAGTATAGGTTATTTAGAGCTGCCCCAGAGAGAGGGAATCCGGGAACCGTGCCCTACTCTTATTATCAAATAGATTCCTATGGTTCTTTAACGTGCTCGGAGGATAGACGGTACTGCCCGGTTTATGTCCCCATCCGACGGACGAGGCTAAGGGAAAGTGTCTTGGTCAAGAACACACCGACGAAACTCAGTGGCGCCACGGAGGATTGAACCCGGGGCCTCCGGTTACAAATCCGCCGCGCTACCGACTGCGCCATGCCAGCCCTAAAGAATATTTTTTGTTTCAAAACCTAGTGTAAAACCCACATTGTCAATACATACAGACTTGCTCAAGCCTTTACACAGATAATTTAAATGTTATAGTATCAAAAATAAACATTGTTTCATGCTACACTGATTTTTTCTCATATTTTGTTTTTGGAAAGGAAAAAAAACAATAACCCATACTGTGTAATAAATCTGTAAATAAATCCATTACCAAAGGACAATGTTTTAGGATAGTTTTAAAGGATTAATATACACAACTTCCAAAATTGTTATTTTTTCTATAAAAAACAACAACAAGGTTGATTAAGGAAGATCAAGATATAACTTATAAGCAAGGGTATAATATTTCTAATTAGTAAGCTGAGCTTTGCATGTCCCAGAATGAAAACATTAAGTTTATTTGCTACAGTTTGATACTGGAAAAATCAACTAAGTAAATGATCTCTATACTCCAGTTCCACAGATAGCAAGGTATTGACTCCACATGGTTTCAAACTTATTCATTTTTAAGTTTTTATATGCGATTAGTTTCTCAACTTTGTACAAAGATATTATATACGTTTTAAAAAGGTTAAGCTGTGGTATTTGACGTTGCATCTTGTTTCGATAAATGTAAAGTTTTGCTTGCATGATGATTTTGCTCAAAACAGTATTAAATTTACTATTTCCAAATAAAAATATCTGTTTCTGTTAAAGTTACGAATGCTGTATGGCATTTTTCTGTAAGATAAGTTTGAAGTTTTGACCAGAATTCTTTTACTGTGTTCCACAGTTCCAAAACAGATGTTGGATAGTTTCAGTGTATTTTTGCAAAAGCTGCACATATCGTTATTACCGTAATAATATTCATTTTTGATAAAAGGTAATTTGTTCCAAGTATTCTATGGTTGATTCTAAATTGAACCAAGGTAACTTAGGATCTTTTGTTATTTTATAAGGTAAGGCATATAATCTTTCAAATTCAAAGTTTGGAACACTAACTACTTCATTTTTCCATTTACTTAATGCTTTGGGATATTATTTCTAATCATGATGTCATATATGTTTCGACAGCCTTTCTCATTTTGTAGAATTAAGGATAGGATTAGTGGACGAATAGGGTTTGGCTGTTACAGATGCACAATATTCAGGTTTGCCAAATAATTCCTGACAGCAGTTATAATACCTTCATATTCAAGAAAATTGGACTGCATATTATAGTGTTCATTCAATTCTATGTATGAATAAAGATTTCCATTTTTGTCTAAAATGTCATTAATAAAAGTTATTCCGCTTGTAAACCATCTTTTGTAAAACACACTAGAGCCTCCGATTGAAATTTAAACATTTTAAAAATGTTTGATGCTTCTAGAAGCCCTTATAAAATAAATACATTTGATGTAATCATTGATCACATAGTAATAGTGTTAAATAAACTATTTTCATATTGTTTATATTAAATATATGATATCTGGAATGTTTTCACTAGATGATATATGTATAAGATCTATATCTTGAAATAAACTAACCCTCATGTCAAAGGTGTACCCTAATGTCTGTGGATTGGAGAAAAAATATATACTTCCAGACCATATAAGCGTAATTTAACAATACATCAAGTACCATGGACGTCAGTATGGACTTCATGAGTCATATCTTTCTGTGTTTAGAGTTTTATTAATTGATTTACTGATACAATATCAAGTTCATATATGCATGCAGCTGACATATCACTCTCGACTGACAAAACAGTAAACAATCACTCCCATAATATGATATAATCATAATTACAATGTCTCTTCCTCCTTTCCCTTCAATTCAACCGTAATATTAAAGTATATATATTTGGAAAACTCAACAAATGCTTCCAAACTATCAGTCATTATATGGAACGAACTGTTTGGGACCGAACGACGGAGCTGTTCGTCTTCATTTCAACTACCATATTTGGGGATTTATTTTGTTAAAAAGTATAATTTATCGGTCATAGCAATAAAATATCAAGAAATTGATAAAATCACTCACAAATCTGCAATATTTTCATTAATACAACATTATATAAAAGAGCACTATTTTGCGGAGAGCTACAATCGAAAACCGAACCAAATTCATCATTTTGCTTCCAAAAACCATTGAGCGGCACCCAGTACTCTCCGAGCCACTATTCCCGAGTACGGAAATTGGCGAAGAGTTCCGATTGGTCGGGTTCCGTCACTCGGGACCCTACCGAGTACGGAAATTGGCGAAGAGTGACGGAATCCGACTAGGCAGTTCCGATTGGCTCGATATTCACACGAGACGATTGCGACCGAACACTACGGAAAAGCACGATTGGAGAGTCAAACTCACAAGATATCCGTGCAGAAAGTGTAACTTTCCCGCGACAAGAAGCAAGTTGTGTTTACAATATTGTTTATTACTAGGATCGCCGGCAACGAGTTATTATTCTATTCTATACATCATGCAAATATTCTACAAGAATACAGGTAACGTCTCTGTTCACTTTAAATGATTTACCCGAGGATCTTTTAAAAAATCCTTGATTTACCTTTTTCGGTCACCGATTGATCATCTTTTTCGGTTGCCTGTACTTTATTTCACAAGTGTTGAATTGGCGAGGTGCTCGCCTGTGTCAGCTGTGGTGACTCTGAAAATGTGTTTTTGTAAATAGTTCTACAGATACATTTTTAAATTTTACTGTACTCTTTAATAATTAATTTAATTGTTCATTTGCATCAGTTTTTGCGAACAATGTGAACTTGTGTCGACGTGCCGTAAAACACCATTCATTGAAAAAATAGATTGGTAATACTTGATAATCTGACCGTAAAATCCATTTTTTGAGTGTACCAACCTGCAATTATCCATGATTTACAAACAAACTGATCTGTGACAACAACACATCTTCTTTATTTACGGACACTGGGACCAGAGTTCATGTATACATGCAGGTTGGGACACTAAAATGTTGATTTTAAGATTATAAGATTATACATCATCATCAATTACATTTTAATTATAAAAAAACAAATTCAGCGTCACAGGTCTATGAGTGGCGGCGGTTCATGTCATAAGCCCCAAAAGTAATGTGTTATAGAAAAGAGATTTCTCTCTATATTCAATGGAAAATTATTGATAATTCACAATTTACTAACATGTTAGACATAAAAAAAAGTAATGTGATAGTATTTACATGTTTTATCAGACAGTAACGCTTTCTAGGAGTAACGGGTTACGGGTTAGTAATATATCTGTAATGTGTCAAGAGAAACAGCATGAAACGCGTTACTTGTCAAATCCTTAAACTAATGAAATTCTAGTTTACAAACACTGCCAGATAACATCAGCAACAGTATTGTTTAAAGTCACTCTCCCTCCAACAACAGGCAATTATAGGTAGGTGATTTTTTATTTCCAAAGACAGTATTATAAAAAACATAAGAAATTAAAGGAAAAATATTCTTAGCAACAAAAAAAAAAAGTTAAAGAATTGCTATAAGATGTTTTGGGTCGGGCTTTTTTTAGTGAGTATGTGGGAGCACAGTAAACCAATGTTTTTTTTTACGGATGGCCTAAATCAAGTATAAATTTCACTAGTAAATTGACAATTATCACTTATTTTCAGTTTAAAAGCATATACTTTTTGCAACGATTTTTAGTTAAACAATACATTTCGACTTATGACACGAACTACCACTCATCTAGGCGAGCATCTCACCAAGTCAACATTTGGAACCTTAAATTAAAACATTTTCTGTTACTTAAAGGGACAGCCGGAAATCTTTTATTTTTTTAAACTTGCGGTGTCTGGTTAGATTTTCTACATAACTTGCATTTGGTCAATCATTAATATTAATTATAAGAAATGTATGAAGAAAATTGTTTTTGCATATTACTATGTATTGATTATATTGCACCAGTAACATATATAAACATAATTATGGCAAAATAAGAAGAAAAAATAAAACCCAAAATTTGATTTAATGATATGCAAGCAGGTTTAAAGTCGAAATGATACTGATTAAAATAGACACATAATCCTTAGAATTATACATACACACACAGAATGTTTGGTAAAAATTTAATGATTGCCATGTGTTGCTTTAAAAACAAATGAAAAGCCCTGTAATTATAAATAAAAATCTGGATTAAACGTCAAGTCATGGGTGTTGTAAATACTCTATGGACAATTCTGCCCACTTGAAAAACAGGAGGTATTATGGTATGTGGTTGTCCGTCTGTAAACAATTCTCATTACGCATGATAACTACAAAAGTATGAGATCTAACCTCATGAAACTTCATAGGTACATTGCCCTAGTCGAGAGATGGATCCCTAATGTTTTGGGGGTCAGTAGGTCAAAGATCAAGGTCGCAGTGACCTTATATGAAAATACTCATTCCGGATAATAACTTCGAAACCATAAAACCTACACTCATGAAACTTCTACGTGATTTGCCCTAAATGAGAGGAGGAACCCTATTGTTCAAAGGTCAAGGTCATCATGACCTATGTGGAAATATGCATTCCGGACAATAGCTTCCAAACAATAACACCTACAATCATGAAACTTCATGCCTACATTGCCCTACTATTCTTGTTCTTGGGGTCAAAGGTCAAGGTCACCATGACCTTATAGTTTGCATTCCGGACAATAACTTGGAAACCACAACACCTACACTCATGAACCTTCATAAATACATTTCCCTATGTGAGAGGGGAATCCCTATTATTTTTGGGATCAGTAGGTCAAAGGTCAATGTCACCATGACTATATATGGAAAACACATTCTGGATGATAACTACAAAACTATAACCCCTACTCTTATGAAACCTAATAGGTACATTGCCCTATGTGAGTGAAGGAACCCTGCTGTTGTTTTTTCTGGTTAGTAGATCAAAGGTCAAGGTCACCATGGCCTCGAAACCATAACACCTACACTCATGAAACGTCATGGGTACTTTACCCTAGGTGAGAGGAGTATTCCTATTGTTTTTGGGGTCAGTCGGTCAAAGGTCAAGGTCACCATGACATTATATGGAAATATGCATTATGGACGATAACTACAGAACTATAAACCTACTCTCGTGAATCTTTATAGGTACATTGCCCTAGGTGAGAGGAATATCCCTTGCCCTAAGTGAGAGGAATATCCCTTTTGCTTTTGGGGTTAGTAGGTTAAAGATCAAGATCACCATGGCCTTATATGGAAATACACATTCCGGATGATAACTTCCAAACCATAACACCTACACTCAAAGAAACTTCATAAGTACATTGTCCTGAGTGAGAGGAGATGTTTAGGGTCAGTGACATGCATTCCAGAGGATAACTTCGAAACCAGAACACCTACACTCATGCAACTTCATAGGTACAGTGTCCTATGTGAGAACAGGACCCCTATTGTTTTTGAGGTCAGCAGTCAAATGTCAAGGTCACCATTTCCTTATATGGAAATATGCATTCAGGACCCTAAGTTCAAAACCATAACCTCCACACCCATGAAACTTCATGCATAGCTTTAGGTGAGAGGAAGAACCATATTGTTGTTGTTTTCAGTAGGTCAAGACCTTTACAGAGCTAGATGTAAGCTTTTTGATCAATTGGGTATTTACTGGTATTTATTTAATTTAGTATTTCTTGATTTCAATTGAGTAAAATAAAACAATAAAAGTTTGCAACATTGTTCTGGGGTGGCATTCCACTAATATTGTACACACAAAATCTATTAAAATCAACTTCTTTTACAATAGGCTTTATACAAGGTGACTGGGTGTCCCTTCAACAACCCATATATTGCTCAATTTTCATTGGTTGTTTTATCATTTGGCAACTTCGATTACTTATTGGTACCCATGCTTTTTATTTAATTGGATATTCTGGCATTTTTAATTGGGTATTTAAGGAAATACCCCGCTTATCTTTAGCTCTGCCTCATATGGAAATATGGATACTGCAAAATGACTTCCAAACTATAATATCCATGCTCATGAAACTTCATAGGTATCTTGCTATAGGTGAGAGGAAGAACCCTGTTGTTTACTGGGTCAGTAAGTCAAAGGTCAAGATCACCATGATCTTAATTTTGCTGAATAACGTCAAAACATTCGCACTCATAAACGTTACAAGTGCATTGCCCTTGTTGAAAGGAAGAACTTTATTGTTTTGGGGGGAAGAAGGTTAAAAGACTCGGACAAGGTCACCAAGGCTTTATAAAGGGTAATAGCCACCATCATGAAGCATTTTTTGTTAGAAGGGCAAAGGTCAAGGTTATTTTGACCTCACACCTAAGAAATGCTTTTAACATAACCATTATAACCCAAAGGGAGTGATTGGTATAAGCCGTAGGCTTAATTGTTTCACAATCATCGTAAAATAAATTATATTTGAAAAAAGGAACGTATTGTCCGTCTATCCATATGTAGGTCCGTAGGTAAACTTTTTGTATTCCGCACAATAACTCTAAAAGTATGAGACCCAGCCTCATGAAACTTCGTATGTACATTGGCCTAGGTGAGAGGAGAAATCTTATTGTTTTTGGGGCCATTAGGTCAAAGGAAATAGACATCCATGTGATAACTTCGAAACCATAACAGTCACACTTACAAAACTTCATAGGTACTTGCCTTTGCTGAGAGGAGGAGCCCTATTGATTTTGGTTCAGTGGGTCAAAGGTCAAGGTGGCCATAACCTTATATAGAAATAGGCATTCCTTGCGATAATTTGCATTGGTGAGAGGAGGAAGCCTTTTACTTTTGATCTACAGTCTTGAAACTTTATACAAATTGTGCTCTTGGTTAAAGAACATGCCCTACCTGTTATTTTTATTCTCCCCGAAATTTTCGGGTAGCATATAGTCGCCACTTTGTCCTTCTGTTCTTTCGTCCGTCGCACTTTTGTCTGGAGTATAACTTAAAAACTACTGATGGGACTGCAATGAAACTTCACACATTGATATAAGGCAATGAGAGGAAGTGTAGATTGCAAGAACTGTAATTCTGTCATCATTCAAAATTGGAGTTATTGCCCTTTGTAATTTTATACTTAGAATTTTTGTTCGGAGCACAACTTCAAAACTACTAATGGGACTGCAATGAAACTTCACATAATGATAGAGGGCAATTAGAGGAAGTGCAGAGTGTAAGAACTGTAACTCTGTCGACATTCAAATTAGAGGTATTGCCCTTTGTTATTTTATACTTCGGACTTTTGTCCAGAGCATAACTTTATAACTACTGATGGGACTGCAGTGAAACTTCACACAAGGATAGAGGCCATTGAGAGAAAGTGCAGAGTGTAAGAACTGTAATGCTGTCAGCATTCAAAGTTAGAGTTATTGGCCTTTGTAATTTTATGCTTGGAATTTTTGTCCAGAGCATAACTTCAAAACTACTGATGGAACTGCACTGAAACTACACAGTGATAGAGGGCAATAAGAGGAAATGCAGAGTGCAAGAACCATAGCTTTGCCATCATTCAAATAAATTAGAGTTATTGCCCTTTGTAATTTTATACTCAGAATTTTTGTCAGGAGCATAACTTCAAAACCACTGATGGGACTGCAATGAAATTTCACACAATGATAGAGGACATGGGAGGAAGTGCAGAATGCAAGAATCCTAACTCTGTCTTATTCAAATTAGAGTTAATGCCCTTTGTAATTTTACAAATTTTTTTTGTCTGGAACATAACTTCAAAACTACTGATGGGACTGCAATGAAACTTCACACAATGATATAGGGCAATGAGAGGAAGTGCAGACATCTACAACCAATCTTCATTCTAATTAGAGTTATTGCCCTTTGTAATTTTATACTTGTAATTCTTGTCCGAAGCATAAGTCAAAAGCTACTGATGGAACTGCAAATTGAAAACTGCTGGGTGATACAAGGCCATATGATAAATTGTGGATAGTTGTCATTTTCTTTGCTTATAGTTGTATCTTGAGTGGTACATTGCAACGTGACAAAGCAAATGTGGATGTGACCTTCACCATCCAAGCAAAAGGCAGATAACTTTAATTGTTACATTTACATCACTTTCTCATGAACTATAATTATGCACTAGATGTTTTAAACCTAATTTATAGCTCAATCTTCGGAAGAAAAAATATTCTATTTTGACATAATTGTGTCTTGGGTAGTGCATCTGTTTGGACACATGAATTTCATCTATGACATTGACCTACATTTTTTTGGGAGCTGATGATTTTTAGCTCTACTGGCCAAGGGCCTTCATTTTTCATCTGATCTTTACCAAACTTTAACAGATTGTTAATATCAATGAAAGTTCGGACAAGTTTGAAAACCAGCCATATCGGACCAGTAACAGCGAAGTTATGGCCCTTGATTTAGTTAAAAATGCTATATTTTGCCTCATTAATATGATAGGGCTTTCATTTTTCATCTGATCTTTACCAAACTTTACCAGATGTTTTGCCTTTTTTTTATTATTAGTTTTAGTATTTTGACATAGTTGTGTCTTGGGTAGTGTCTTTTTGGATGCATGTATTTCATCTATGACCTTGACCTACTTTTTGGAGGTGATGATTTATTTTTTTTGTGTAGAATGGCATTTTGTTTTTAAACAAATGCACTTAAATGTCATCTCAGCAAACTGTAAACTCCATTGTTTTTAGTTATTAAAATGTTTACAAACTTTCATTTAAGCATCATTTATCTTTTATTTTTAAGTCCCGCCGCGTTAGGCGAGACATGTGAATCTGCAGATTTCTTGTTTACTCTACTTTCTATTAGGGTACCTCTTCTTGGAAATTTGACACAAGAGATTTTTGCTTTATATAAATTATGGAAGTGGCACACGTGACCTTTTTGTAAATCTACTAAAATTGAGAAATCAGTTTGTTTACAAGCCCAGTCTCCGTCCTGTTTTTTTAACGAGTGATAAATGTAACTAGGTCATTATACAGTAACATTTAATGAATAAGAAACATGTTTGCAAGTATATCCAACGATGTCATAGTAAAAAATGTACGTTTGTATTGTTCCATCATTCACCTCGATCGCCTGGTAACGTCAATTTAATATTTTTTCAGGCCGTCAATATTTCACTATAACAAATGGTAACTCTGTGTAAATCAAACAGATACAGGTTGTATGAGTTGCCTCTCTTTGGTTAAAATATAGCATCACGGTCTATTTTAACTGCGTCCACGGATGTGATAAAAATATGAGGTCATAACAGTGTTATATTTTTAAATAATTTATTATATGGCAGTTATGTTAAGTTATAATATTATGGAAAGGAAGCTTGGTATTGCATATGAGGTCACTGGGGTCAAGGTAAAGGTCACTGTTACTAAAAATAGACAAATGGTTTCCATTTCATAACTTTTGTTAGAATGAGATATTGGAACAGAACTTGCTGTGTATGTAGCTCATATGGGAAGGAAGCATGGAATTACATTTGACGTCACTGGGGTCATGGTCGATCGCTGTTACTAAAACTAGAAAAATGATATCCGCTCAGTAACTTAAGTTAGGAATGAGATATTTGAAGGAAACTTGCTGTGTGCTTATATGGAAAGAATGGGATTGCATTTAAGGTCACTGGGGTCAAGGTCCATGATGCTGTTACTAAAATAGAAAAATGGTTTCCGGGCAATAATTTCAGTTAGGAATGAGATATTGGAACGAAACTTGCTATGTAGGTAGCTTTTATCGAAAGGAACCTTAGTATTGCATGGAACCTTAGTATTGCATTTGATGTCACTGGGATCAAGGTCAAGGTCACTGTTAGTAAAAATGGTTTCTGCTCAATAACTTTTGTTAGGAATGCGATATTGCGACGAAACTTGCAGTGTAGGTAGCTTATATGGAAAGGAAGCTTGCTGTTACATTTGATGGCACTTGGTTCAATGTCAATGTTTCTAAAAATAGCAAAATATTTCAGGGCAGTAAACTTTAGTTATGAATCAGATATTGAAAAAAGAAATTAGTGTGTAAACTGATAGGGAATGGAAGTCACTGTTACTAAATTATATTTGTTTACTGTTTGGGAAGATCATCAGGTGAGCGATTCAGGGCCAAAATATTCAGTTTTGTTTTTGTTGTTGTTGTTTACTTTTTCCTATCATTTAACCAGGCCTCAAATTTAGCTTGCTGTTGTCCGACTGCTCTAAATGCTTTTGTTATTGTGAACAAGCTCAAGTCGGTGAAAAAATCAACATGCCTACCTCCTAGTGAAAGATTTATTCAAGCACAGCACTTAAATAATCTATTACATTTTAAACCAGTTTGTGTTTGATTTTCATCGACGTAGCTTTTATTAGACCAAATAGGCCTGGGCCTATACATCAAGTTAAAAAAAAGAAAAAAAAAGGAAAAGTTCAAAAATGCAATAAAAACTGAAACCAGAGGGATGGGGTGTTAAGGGTCAACATTTGCTTCTTATTTTATCTTACAGTGTATAGGTATAAATTCATGTCAAATGTTCTCAAATTATTTTGTCAATTTGATTTTCAAATACCACGACTGCTCTTTCAGATATACGAAAATACAACACAGTATAGCTATTAGTTAGTTAAAAATAATAATAGCAGGGGTACATTCCTTATATTCATGTGTTTATTGTCATCCCTTACCAAAATGATTTAGTAGCAGCAACGTTGTGGCAATGTTGCAGCAACAAGATTTTATTGCCAGAACAGAGTTGTTTGCATGTATATATTGTTGTGGCTACATATAAAATGTTGTAAAAGTTGTAAAAGCATGATTAAGAGACACATGCCTCCTTCATGAATCATCAGAGTGAAGGAATATTTGCAATATTGCAGCAACGTTTATAGATAATCTTTCATGAATGTCGCCAGACTAATTTGCATACGAAAAGCAATATCGTTTGCAATATATCAGGAATGTTGCCGCAATGTCGCCAGAACAGCTATATAAAAAAGCTATATTGATTTTGACCAAACTGCCAGATTGTTGATATTGTCGGGCTATATAGGAAGTTAGAAACCATCTCGCCCAAACAAAACTAATAGACTGACTATTCTTCTGCCCCACCACGTATGTTGATTGTGCATATAGATTTACCTCTGCCTGCCTGCCTGCCCGCCGTCTGCCCGTCCATCCGTCTGTCTGTCCATCTCTCTGCCTGTCTGTCTGTCTGCCTGCCTGCCTCCTGCCTGCCTGCCTGTCTGTCTGTGTCTTTCTATCTGTCTGTCGGCCCGCAGTCTGTCCCTCGTCCATCATCCGTCTGTTGTTAACTAATGATAGGGACTTTAATGGGATGTTTACCAAACTTTGCCAGAGTCTTTATATCGATCATGAAAGATAGGACAGGTTTGAAAACCAGCCAGATTGGACAATTTTTATTAGATCTTCACCAAACTTGGTCAGATTGTTGATATTAATAAAAGCTTGGACAATTTCAAAAACAAAGCTGGCCCTTGATTTATTGAAAAATGCCATATCGGTATTCTGCTTTGTGAACACTAGCAAATTGTATTTGATCTTTATAAAACTTAGCCAGACTGTTAATATCAATTAAAGTTGGAACAAGTTTGAAAACCAGATATATTGGATTGGTAATACCAGAGTTATGCCATTGATTATTTTAAAAAATGGATTTGTGCCTTGTGAACACTCTAGCACCTTTATTTTGTACGTAATCTTTACCATTAACTTTGTCACCTGTCTTTATATGAATGAAAGCTCAAACAAGTTTGAAAACCAGCCAGGTCGGATTAGCAATACCAGCGTTATGGCTCTTGTTTTACTGAAAAATGTCATATATTATTCCACCTTGTGAACATTGCAAACTTGGCCAGTTTGTTAATATTATGAACTCTCAGACAAGTTGAATACCAGCTAGATTGGATTAATAATATAACACCATAGTCCTTGATTTATTGAAAAAAATCTATATTCTGTCTTGTGAACACTCAAGAAACTTTATTTTATATTTGGTCTTTGCCAAACTTCAAAATGGCAGATATATCAGATTAGTAACACCACAGTTATGGCCCTTGATTTATCGAAAAAAAATTGATTCATTAGCACTTAGTTAAGGTCTCCTTCATTTTTGTCGGATTTTGGCCAATATTCTGCAGGTTGTTATTATTATAAAAAGTCAGATAAGTTTGAAAACTAAGACATATCGGACTACAAACAGCAGAGTTGATGCCCTTAATTTATTTATAAATGCTATATTTTGTTTTAATTAATTGTTATGACTAACAGCACAATTGCTGTATCTCCTAAACTACTGAATAGATTTTCATAAAACTATACAGAAATGTTTAGCATGATAACAAATTTGTAGTGGAAGAATCAGGTCTGTACCTCAAGGTCAGTGTCAACTTGAAGGTCAAGGTCATGTGAGTCAAAATTGTCTCCGCCATAACACCTAAACTACTTAAGGGATAAGGGATTTTAATAAAACTAGACAGAAATATTCAGCATGATGAGAAGGTTGTCATGTGCACTAATCAGGTTCTTACATCAAAAGGTCAAATTCACACTTGGATGTCAAAGGTAAAAATTGTCTCTTAGCTGTAACTTTAAAAGTACTGAAGAGAATGTCATATTTTTCAAATTGCTTGAAGCTACACATGCATTTGGAAATAATTATAGAACAAGTCAATAATGAAAACATAAATATGTTTCATATTGTATAACTGAACAATTCATTTTCCAAGGTGGGTACAGGTAGATCTCGTATTACTGATTAGTTGGCTGTTTGGGTGAACTAAAAGGCTTATATTGAAGTCATTGTTAGAGTTAACTACTTTTCAGTTTTCATAACAGTTGCAATTGTATTATTAGAACTAATCCTTTCTGAATATTTTTAGACACCTGCTTGGAAATACTAGCCTGATTGGTCAACTGTTGGGGAAAAAACTATCATGGGCTGGTGAGTGAACTGCTTTTCAATGTAATCCTTTTTTAATTTTGCATCTCTGATCATACTGTGAAATACTCAGAAAGGCACAGGTGTGTCTGTTTGGACTCTTGATCATTATGGTGATACTGAGGTGAACATTTACTTATAAAAAGGTATGTGGCATTATTTCAGTGCAGTATGTATAATACCTTACTATGCATGTAAAAGCAAAAGATATGTTGATAGGCTGAGAAAATTGAGTTTATTTCTTTAAGAAACAAAAGTTTAAAAGTTGAGGTTACAAACACATAACAGATTCCAGTCTTTGCATAATAATTATTAGTTGAACAAAATACAGATCAAATCTTTTTTAATTAATCAAGGATATAGTTTTCTTGGCAGAGCCAACCTTGGGTCTTAGTTGTATCCTTAGAAGTGTGTACTGACATAATTGACTAGTTTTTATCTTTTCAACTATTCAAAGAATAAGGGAAATAACCTATACTGTGTTGATGAGCCGTTAAACAACATTCAAAGAATAAGGGGGCTTATGTAATCACCAAGGTTTTTGCTTCTAACTTCACCTCGAGTTGTGCATATAAGCTGTTTCTTGTCGTAGTTCAATTAATTTTGGTTCAATTAATTTTGATTATGAGTATCCTCAACACAGTGTTGTCTCTATAGGTGAATTTAGAAATGTTGGTTCCAATAAACCCTGGGCTCCAACAGAACCCAAAATTGTGATTAAATGGATTAAAGGGACACACGGTAGTGTAGAAGCCAAGCATCAAAATTGTCACCTCAATTAATCCAGTATGATTTTGTCTTTAAATCTGCTTGCATTAAAAATAAAATTTGGAGTTCATTTTAAGCTCGACTGTTCGAAAAAAAAGTTATGTAATTAGCCCGGCGTCGGCGCCCCGGTCCACATAGATTTTTGCATGTAAGCTGTGATATAAGCTGTGTTTGCAGGTCTTACATTTTACATAATATCTTACATTTTTTGTTCTAGGTCAACGCGATTTGGCCATGGGCTTCCTCATAGTATTATCTTAAGGGCAGCATAAGTAATTTTAGTTCCTATAACCCCTGGGCTACCTAGAACAGCCCTTTGCTATGTGCAATGTTGAATTGCAATGTAGGCATTGGTTTCCTTATTGCATTATCTAGAGGATTCCAATGTGGGCATTGCATGGTTTCCTTGTAGCATAATATCTAGAGGGTTGCAGATATAATAATTGTAGGCTGTCATGCATAGAACCCAAATTGTGATGGCCAATAAAATGTGCACTAATGCAGATCAAGGTGGGCGTATAAGCTTTTGAATATATGTATAACTATTAAAATATTTATCTTCGCTCGACTAAATAATGGGATTCCTAACAATATCTTAATGGGACTTCATAAAGTAATTTCGGCTGAAATTATGAATCATGGCTTCCAGTGTGCCCATAGAGCCCAGCTTAACATGGACTATGACAGTGTAATAATTGGTGTAAGGTAAGACATCCAGTCTGTCATTACTGGGCAGGTGCACTATAAAATATTTTTTGTGGATTTTTTCTTCATAGACTCGATCCTCATCCATTTATTTGTTTGGTGGAGGTGGGAGTGGGGGAGATGACGGGGTGGGTGATGAGGGGTAGATATCATATGAAATCTGAAATAATTTTGTAAGGTAAATTTGTTGTTACTGCACATATTTTAAATACGCTTCTTATTCATAACTCGGTCATATTGGGGCATGCACTCTCTTCACCACCAACACCACCCACCCAAAACTCAAGATTTGTTCAGCTCACTTGAGCCAAAGGCTAAAAATGAGTTATAATAATGTGACCGTTTTTTGTCCGTTTGCTTAAAGATACTAACCCACCAAATAACGTCAACATTACAAAATGTTACACTACAAAATGGTTTATCAAAATTATACAGGTGTCTAGGTCATTTAATAATGTATATGTGCCAATAAAATGTATTAAGGGTTATTCATGGGTTATTAAAGGATTGATTTTGCAACTAATTCGACGCTCCAGCTTTGGGGTTTGGCCTCACTGGTTGAAGCCATTTATATTGTGTCTATAGCGCTTGAATTCTCAAAATATGTAAGTTCTATATAATATTTATAATGAACCTCATGTACCTCATCATGAGTAGGTTTAGACATGGTGTGCATCTGTTGTAAAACTTGTTGATGGTGGGATAGGGACTTTAAATAGCTTGCCATCCACTGCTTGGATGATTTTGACCACTCTTCACATGGACAATCATGAGGTCAATGGGTTTCCAATTTGTTAGCTGGACTATTTGAAGAATAAGAGAGCTTATGTAATCACCATGGCGTCGGCGTTGGCGTCGGTGTCCCACATCAAGGTTTGCCTGTAAGCTGTGTTTACAAGTCAATGTCTGTTTCATTTATTGCCCTAGTACAACCAAATTTGGCTATGGGCTTCCTTATAGCATTATCGTAAGGACTGCATAGCCCTTAAAATGTGTATATTTCACATCAAATTTTGCGTGTAAGCTGTGTTTACAGGTCTGTATCTCTTACATTCCTAGCTCAACCAAATTTGGGAATTCGTTTCCTTATAGTATGTTTTAAAGGGTTGCGTAACTAATCTTTTAGTTCATTTATATTTTTTTTGTACATATTTCTGTGTTGTTTTGGTAAATTCTTACACATATAGCTATGTTGCACCCCGCTTTCCACCCACTCCCATCTGCCTTCCCCCCTCCCCACCCCGCACTTTTACATTCTCTCTGGGGTGGTTTTGAATAATATATAAACCATTCAACAACATTCAATTTATACCAAAAGTATGTCAATTTGAAGGACATAGACCTACATTTTTCCTTTAGTATATTTTCAAGGTTTACATTCGGGTATTTATCTTGTCTATTTTTGAATTCACAGATGTCGAATTGAGTCAAAAGTCACAGATGTTGGATGGAGTCACAAGTCAAGAGATGTTGGATAGAGTCAAAAGTCAGACATTGGATGGAGTCAGAAGTCACAGACATTGGATGGAGTCAGAAGTCACAGATGTTGGATGGAGTCACATGTCACAGACGTTGGATGGAGTCACAAGTCGCAGACGTTGGATAGAGTCACAAGTCAAAGACGTTGGATGGAGCTTTATGTCAGTTGTCGGAGCCCGTCGCCCCACCCCTGCAAAAATGGTAAGGACAAGATCGATTCATTATGCCACATTGTCCGTTACATCGTGTCTCATCCTGTAACACATTTTTGTTACATCATGCCACATCCCGTAACACATTTTTGTTCCGTCACGTCCCGTAACACTTTTTTTTTGTCGCGTTAGTCGTTGGATGGAGTCTGAAGTCACAGACTTGAATGGAGTCAGAAGTCACAGAGGTTGGATGGAGTCTGAAGTCACAGACATTGGGATGGAGTCAGAAGTCACAGATGTTGGATTGGAGTCAGAAGTCACAGACGTTGAATGGAGTCAGAAGTGACAGATGTTGGATGGAGTCAGAAGTGACAGATGTTGGATGGAGTCAGAAGTGACAGACGTTGGATGGAGTCAGAAGTCAAAGAAGTTGGAGCCTGTCACCTCATCCCTGCATAAATGGTAAGGACAAGATTGATTCATTATAAAACATTGTCAGTTACATCATGTCTCATCCTGAAACACATTTTTGTTACATCGTGCCACATCCCGTAATGCATTTTTGTTCCGTTACGTCTCATAACACTTTTTTTTTTAGCGTTAGTAGTTGGATGGAGTCGGAAGTCACAAACAGTTGATTGCAGTCAGAAGTCAGACATTAAATGGAGTCAGATGTCATAGACATTGAATGGAGTCAGTTGTCACAGACCTTGAATGGAGACAGAAGTCACAGATGTTGGATGAACTCAGAAGTCACAGATTTTGAATGGAGTCAGAAGTCACAGACGTTGGATGGAGTCAGAAGTCACAGACATTGGATGGAGTCAGAAGTTACAGATGTCGGATGGAGTCAGAAGTCACAGATGTCAAATGGAGTCAGAAGTCACAGACATCGGAGAGTCAGAAATCATAGATGATTAATGGAGTCAGATATCACAGACAGTGGATGTAGTCACAAATCAGACATTGGACTCAGAAGTCACAGATTTTGAATGGAGTCAGAAGTCACAGACGTTGGATGGAGTCATAAGTCACAACCATTGGATGGAGTCAGAAGTCACAGACGTTGGATGGAGTCAGATGTCACAGACGTTGGATGGAGTCAGAAGTCAGACATCGAATCGAGTCAGATGTCACAGACATTGGTTGGAGTCGGAAGTCAGACATTGGATGGAGTCGGAAGACACAGATGTTGGATGGAGTCAGAAGTCAGACATTGGATGGAGACAGAAGTCAGACGTTGGATGGAGTAAGAAGTCACAGACGTTGGATGGAGTCAGAAGTCACATACGTTGGATGGAGTCAGAAGTCACATACAATGGATTGAGTCAGAAGTCACAGACTTTGGATGGAGTCAGAAGTCACAGACGTTGGATGGAGTCAGATGTCACAGACGTTGGATGGAGTCGGAAGTGACAGACGTATGATGGAGTCGGAAGTCACAGACGTTGGATGGAGTCAGAAGTCACAGACATTGGATGGAGTCAGGATGTTGGATGGAGTCAGAAGTCACAGATGTTGGATGGAGTCAGAAGTCACAGGCATTGGATGGAGTCAAAAGTCACAGACATTGGATGGAGTCAGAAGTCAGACATTGGATGGAGTCAGAAGTCACAGACATTGGATGGAGTCAGAAGTCACAGACATTGGATGGAGTCAGAAGTCACAGACGTTGGAGCCACATTGTCCGTTACATCCTGTCTCATCCTGAAACACACTTTTGTTACATCGTGCCACATCGCGTAACACATTTTTGTTCCTTTACGTCCCATAACACATTTTTGTAGCGTTAGTAGTTGGATTGAGTCGGAAGTCACAGAAGTTGGATGGAGTCAGAAGTCAAATACATTGGATGGTGTCAGAAGTCACAGATGTTGTAATGAGTTAGAAGTCATAGACGTTGGACTGAGTCAGAAGTCAGACGTTGGATGAAGTCAGAAGTCACAGACGTTGGATGGAGTCAGAAGTCACAGACGTTGGATGGAGTCAGAAGTCACAGACGTTGGATAGAGTCAGAAGTCACAGACGTCAGAGCTTGTCGATCCACCCTTACAAAAATGGTAAGGACAAGATTGAACCATTATACCACATTGTCCATTGCATCGTGTCTCATCATGAAACACACATTTGTTACATCGTGCCGTATCCCGTAACACATTTTTGTTCCTTTACGTCCCATAACACATTTTTGAAGAGTTAGTAGTTGGATTGAGTCGGAAGTCACAGACGTTGGATGGAGTCAGAAGTCAAAGACATTGGATGGTGTCAGAAGTCAGATATTGGGTGGAGTCAGAATGCAAAGACGTTGGAGCCTGTCACATCAACCCTGCAAAAATGGTAAGGACAAGATTGATTCATTATACCACATTGTCCGTTACATCGTGTCTCATCCTGAAACACATTTGTGTTTCGTTACGTCCCATAACACATGTTTGTAGTTTGATGGAGACAGAAGTCACAGACGTTGGATGGAGTCAGAAGTCACAGATGTTGTAATGAGTCAGAAGTCATAGACGTTGGATGGAGTCAGAAGTCACAGATGTTGGATGGAGTCAGAAGTCAGACATTGCATGAAGTCAGAAGTCAGACATTGCATGAAGTCAGAAGTCACAGACGTTGGAAGGAGTCTGATGTCACAGACGTCGGATGGAGTCAGAAGTCACAGACGTTGGATGGAGTCAGAAATCACAGACGTCGGAGCTTGTCGATCCACCCTTACAAAAATGGTAAGGACAAGATTGAACCATTATACCACATTGTCCGTTACATCGTGTCTCATCCTGAAACACATTTGTGTTTCGTTACGTCCCATAACACATGTTTGTAGCGTTAGTAGTTTGATGGAGACAGAAGTCACAGACGTTGGATGGAGTCAGAAGTCACAGATGTTGTAATGAGTCAGAAGTCATAGACGTTGGATGGAGTCAGAAGTCACAGATGTTGGATGGAGTCAGAAGTCAGACATTGCATGAAGTCAGAAGTCAGACATTGCATGAAGTCAGAAGTCACAGACGTTGGAAGGAGTCTGATGTCACAGACGTCGGATGGAGTCAGAAGTCACAGACGTTGGATGGAGTCAGAAATCACAGACGTCGGAGCTTGTCGATCCACCCTTACAAAAATGGTAAGGACAAGATTGATTCATTATACCACATTGTCCGTTGCATCGTGTCTCATCTTGAACAAATTTTTATTACATTGTGCCACATCCCGTAACACATTTTTGTTCCGTTACATCCCATAACACATTTTTGTAGCATTAGTAGTTGGATGGAGTCAGAAGTCAGACGTTGGATGCAGTCAGTAGTCACAGATGTTGGATGCAGTCAGAAGTCACAGACGTTGGATGAAGTCAGAAGTCACAGTAGTTGGATGGAGTCGGAAGTCACAGATGTCGAATGGAGTCTGATGTCGCAGACGTTGGATGGAGTCAAATGTCATAGACGTTGGATGGAGTGAGAAGTCAGACGCTGGATGGAGTCAGAAGTCAGAGGTTGGATGGAGTCAGAAGTCACAGACGTTGGATGTAGTCAGAAGTCGCAGACGTTGGATGGAGTCAGAAGTCACAGAAGTTGGAGCTTGTCGATCCACCCTTACAAAAATGGTAAGGACAAGATTGATTCATTATATATACCACATTGTCCGTTACATCGTGTCTCATCCTGAACACATTTTTGTTACGTCGTGCAACACCCCGTAACACATTTTTGTAGCGTTAGTAGTTGGATGGAGTCGGAAGTCACAGACTTTGGATGGAGTCGGAAATCTAGATGTTGGATGCAGTCAGAAGTCGCAGATGTTGGATGGAGTCAGACATCTAGACGTTGGATGCAGTCAGAAGTCACAGATGTTGGATGGAGTCAGAAGTCACAGATGTTGGATGGAGTCAGAAGTCACAGATGTTGGATGGAGTCAGAAGTCACAGACATTGCATGGAGTCAGAAGTCACAGGCGTTGGAGCTTGTCGATCCACCCTTAAGAAAATGGTAAGGACAAGACTGATTCATTATACCACATTGCCGTTACATCGTGTCTCATCCTGAACACATTTTTGTTCCGTTAGTAGTTGGATGGAGTCAGAAGTCACAGACGTTGGATGGAGTCAGAAGTCAAAGATGTTGGATGGAGTCAGAAGTCACAGACATTGGATGGAGTCAGAAGTCACAGACGTTGGAACTTGTTGATCCACCCTTGCAAAAAAGGTAAGGACAAGATTGATGTTGGATGGAGTCAGAAGTCACAGATGTTGGATGGAGTCAGAAATCTAGATGTTGGATGGAGTCAGAATTCACTGACGTTGGATGTAGTCAGCAGTCACAGACGTTGGATGGAGTCAAAAGTCAGACGTTGGATGGAGTCAAAAGTCACAGATGTTGGATGGAGTCTGAATTCAAAGAAGTTGGAGCCTGTCACACCAACCCTGCAAAAATGGTAAGGACAAGATTGATTCATTATACCACATTGTCTGTTACATCGTGTCTCATCCTGAAACACATTTTTGTTCCGTTACGTCCCATAACACATATTTGTCTCGTTAGTAGTTGGATGGAGTCAGAAGTCAGACATTGGATGGAGTCAGAAGTCACAGACGTTGGATGGAGTCAGAAGTTACAGACGTTGGATGGAGTCAGAAGTTACAGACGTTGGATGGAGTCAGAAGTCACAGATGTTGTATGGAGTCAGAAGTCACGGACGTTGGATGGAGTCAGAAGTCAGACATTGGAGCTTGTCGATCAACCCTTGCAAAAATGGTAAGGACAAGATTGATTCATTATACCACATTGTCCATAAAATCATGTCTCATCTCGTAACATATTTGTGTTACATCACGCTGCATCCCGTAACCCATTTTTATTCCGTCATGTTCCGTAACATTTTTTTCCGCGTTAGTCATTGGATGGAGTCGGAAGTCAGACATTGAATGGAGTCAGAAATCAAAGACGTTGGATGGAGTCAGAAATCAAAGACGTTGGATGGAGTCAGAAGTCACAGATTGTGGATGGAGTCAGAAGTCACAGAGAAGTTGGATGGAGTCAGAATTCACAGACGTTGGATAGAGCCTTATGTCAGTCGTCGGAGCCTGTCGCCCAACCACTGCAAAAATGGTAAGGACAAGATTGATTCATTATACCACAATGTCCGTTACATTGTGTCTCATGATGTAACACATTTTTGTTACATCGTGCCACATCCTGTAACACATTTTGTTCCGTTACATCCCGTAACACATTATTGTCGCGTCAGTAGTTGAATGGAGTTGGAAGTCAGAGACATTGGATGGAGTCAGATGTGACATACGTTGAATGGTGTCGGATGTCACAGATGTTGAATGGAGTCAGAAGTCACAAAGATGTCACAGACGTTGGATGGAGTGAGATGTCACAGACGTTGGATGGAGTCAGAAGTCACAGACGTTGAATGGAGTCAGATGTCACAGACATTGGATGGAGTCAGAAGACACAGACGTTGGTTGGAGTCAAAAGTCACAGATTGTGGATGGAGTCAGAAGTCACAGAGAAGTTGGATGGAGTCAGAAGTGACTCACATACGTTGGATGGAGTCAGAATTCACAGACGTTGGATGGAGCCTTATGTCGATCGTCGGAGACTGTCGCCCCACCCCTGCAAAA
>JAWPHD010019249.1:0-36498 GCA_037043455.1 Cyrtodaria siliqua
GTTTTCGAACTTGTCCGAGCTTTCATTGAAATAAAGACACTTCGTAAAGATTCGATTAATAATGAAGGCTCTAGAGTGTTCACAAGGCAAAAGTTAACAGACGGACGGACGACGGACGACGGACAACTCGCCATCCCATAAGCTCTGCTGGCCTTCGGCCAGTAGAGCTAAAAATTGAATAAAATCGCTGATTTCTGTAATACATTGGGGGTATTTGACTAAAAATTAGAAATTGTAACCTTTTTGGACAGGGTAAGGTCCAGTGATTAAACAGAAAAAAGTTCCAAACCGCATGATGTTTGAAAATGCCTTAATTTTGGGGTGAAAAATGTGTATATTTGTCAAAAATCGCCGGAATCTGGAATTATTTTTTAAAATTTGTTTGAACATAACCTTATCAAATTGAGGCAATAGAATGTTGCAAAGCATACACATTCAAGTTTTTCCTGGCATCATATATAACATTTATACCACAATAGCCTAAATACACACTATGCATCGTATAATACCCAAGGATATACACAGCATATGTTAGTTATTGTGGTATAAATACAATAGAGCATGAGTCTTGCACGTGTACGGACGATAATGCACTCGCTAACGCTCGTGCATTATCTCCCCGTAAAAACTCATGCTCTATTATATACATGTGCTCAGATATTGGCATTTTAGGGCAAAATGTTGGGGAAAATGACAAAAATCACTGATTTCTGTAATCCATTGGGGTATTGGGTTAAAATTTAGATTTTTTTTTATTTAATACAATATAATAAAGACATATTGTAACATTTTTGATAGACAAAGGTCCAATAATTAAGTAGAAAAGTCCTGAACCGTATGATGCTTAAAATATTGCCTTAATTTTCAGGCGAAAAATGTGTATTTCTGTCAAAAATCGACGGAATCTGGAGTTATCTTTTGAAAATAGTTTGAACATAAACTTATCAAATTGAAGCAATAAAATGTTGCACACTACATATCCAAGTCATTTATTGTATCAGATATAACATATATGCTCAAGTATTGATATTTTAGGGCAAAATGTTGAAAAAATTACTAAAATATCGCTGATTTCTGTAATACATTGAGGTATTGGAAAAAAATTAAAAGTGCATAGAAAGAATGAAAAAAAAATATTATAACATTTCTGCAGTCCAATGTGCAATAATATACCAGAAAACCTTCTTTCTTCTATGGAACATTCCTACTCTCACCTGATGATATTGCCATTGACCCATCATATGTTTCCCAGGAGTGCATGGCACGCTGACGTTTTATTTGCTTTTATAAGCAAACAAGCCTGCTCTAACTGATACCTTATGGGAATTTTTTATAAAAAATGACAGACAGAACCTCCCGAACAAATACAACACATCATGTACTAGTTCTTGAGCTGGCTGTAGACGTATGTAGGCCCAGCAGCTATTTGTCTATAACTATACTGTATATAGCTCTAGGTGACATGTTCGAGGCACGAACTCAGGTAGCCCTCCTCCTGATACGGTCTAGCGACCGAGTGCCACGCATAGTGGGGACCTTTGCCGAGGCTGGCCACCGTTCCCGTTGAGTCACAAAACCTGTTGGTCGGCCCAGCGGCCTTCGGCTGTGGGTCGCTCAAGGCTATTTCTCTATATATAACTATACTGTATATAGCTCTAGGTGCCATGTTCGAGACCCGAACTCGGGAAGCCTTCCCCCTGATACGACCTAGGGACTGAGTGCCACGCGTAGCGAAGACTGTTGCCAATGGCTGACCACCGTTCCCGTTGTGTCACAAAACCTGTGGGTTGGCCCAGCTGCCGTCGGCTGCAGGTCGCTCAAAGCTATTTACTATATAGCTCTAGGACGCAAACTCAGGTAGCCTTCCCCTGACGCGTAGCAAGGACCGTTGCCGACGGCTGGCCACTGGTCCCATTATGTCACAAAATATGTGGGTCGGCCGAGCGGCTATTGGCCGAAGATCTTTCAAGGCTATTTCCCTCTATATAACTGTATATAGCTCTATGTGCCATGTTCGAGACTCAAACTAGGGTAGACCTCACCCTGATTAGCCCTAGGGACAGAGTACCACGCATAGCGGGGACCTTTGCCGACGACTGGCCACCGGTCCCGTTGTGTCACAAAATATGTGGATCGGTCCAGCGGCCATCGGCCGAAGATTGCTCAACGCTATTTCCCTCTATATATATATATAACTATACTGTATAAAGCTCTAGGTGAGTTATGCGGTTCGAAACCCGAATCGGGTAGCCTAGCGATTGAATGCCACGCGTTGCCGGGACCTTTGCCGACGGCTGCCCACTAGTCCCGTTGTGTCACCCTATCTGTAAGTCGGCCCAGCGGCCTCGTTCAACGCTATATCCTTCTATATAACTGTATATAGCTCTATGTGCCATGTTCGAGACTCGAACTCAGGTAGCCTTTCCCCTAAAATGGACTACCGACCGAGTGCCACATGTACTGGGGACCTTTGCCGACAGCTGGCCACCCGTCCCGTTGTGTCGCAAAATCTGTGGGTCGGCCCAGTGCCCGTATGCAGAGGGTCGCTCAACGCTTTTTCTCTGTTTATAATGTATACTGTATCTAGCTCTATGTACCATGTTCGAAATGCCGATAACGTGGTAAATCCGAGTCGCCAGTTGGTACACGTACATGTTACAGAATGCTTTACACATAATGGGCTTTCAGAAAAATAGGGTGTACAAAATTTCCCCTGGGGTGAGGGTTACTCCTACAAGCTTACAGTCTATTTTTCTATTGTACCGGTATTATATATTTTTCTAGATTTTAACCAAATACCCCCAATGGATTGCAGAAATAAGTGATTATAGTCCTTTTTTCCAACATATTTCAGCAGATATGTTATATATGATGCAAGGAAACACTTCAATATGTATGCTGTGCAACATTACATTACTTTAATTTGATAAGTTTATGTTAAAACTATTTTCAAAAATAATTCCAGATTTCGTCCATTTTTGACAAAAATACACATTTTCGCCTAAAAATTAAGGCATTTTCAAGCATCATACGGTTTGGGACTTTTTTCTACTTAATTATTGGACCTTTGTCTATTCCAAAAATATTACAACATGTCCTTATTCAATTGTATTAAATTTGTTTCTATATTTTAACCTAATACCCCCGATGGATTACAGAAATCAGTGATTTTTGTCATTTTTTCCAACATTTTGCCCTAAAATGCCAATATTTGAGCACAAATGTTATATATGATACCAGGAAAAACTAGAATATGTATGCTGTGCAACATCCTATTGCTTCAATTTGATAAGTTATGTTGAAACTAATTTTAAAAAATAATTCCAGATTTCGGCGATTTTCGTCTAAAAACGCAACGTTTTCCCCAAAAACTCACTAAAGCCCCAACGCTCAGATGGCACACATGTCTCATTTTGAAACTTACTGTATGTTCTTTCAGAAAATCATACCCTACAAAATTCCCCCTGGGGTGGGGGAGGGTTTCTCCTATTAGCTCACAGCCTAAGTAGACAGGCTGCCTTAAATGTAAATTATAAGATATCAAGGAGCAGTTTCAGTCCACATTTAATGGCCAAGGGAGGCTATAACCCATAAGATCACATACATACACTTTGGACATTTCAGAACAATATTTTAATTTGACTTACCAGTGGCATTTTGGTGGCACCAATTTTGTCAGGGCTTCGAGAGATTTCTCAGACCGGTATTCCTGAAGGAGAATAAATGGTTTCAAAATGTTCATTCAGACATTAAACTGAATGGGGAACATTAGTGAGTTAACTCCCTTTGAATGCTCTTTAAAAAGACATGTCCTTTTATTTGAAAACCTTTGCCTCCATCCTATAATCCATTAGGTTACTTGTTTTTTCATTTGTTTATATCTTTACTTTTTAATGAAAAATCTTAGACTTCTGTATTTCTGATGTGGTTTTACTAATCTTTTTATTCAAAATTAAAAGAATAATTGCTTGTTGTAGCTGGAGTCAACTTTTAAGCGATTAATTAACAATAATATCGAAGAAATCCAATTGAAACGATCGATGTAGTAAGGTAAAGGGGAGTAATTTTTTTTACAAGGGATGTCCGTCATTAACAATGTATAAGGTTATAAATACAAGAACTTATTCTTTTCTTCAAATGTCAGCTTGTATTAATAGCATTGGTTGCCATACCTAAGCTTCTCCTTTTTTTCCCCAATACCTAAATAAACTGATAAAACGTTCATAAACACTCGACACATTTTATTGTTATGTAAATAGAATCAAAGAGGCAAGTGCTGACCACTGATCAAGGTGAGTGATCAATTCAGTTTAGAAATGCTTTATCTGGTAATGTCACGCAATGGTGTGAACAGAACCAGCTCTATGTTCCAATCATCCTAAAACAGAATACTACATATATTGTTTAACAGTTTAAAAATGTTTACATTTTCATTAAAGAATTAAATATAAAAATAAAAAAAGTTTTTAAAATAAGAGAGATTAAACACACAAACGTACCTGTACAAACGCAACTGTAGAGACGATGACAATGGCCTGAAACAAACATCCAGAAATGTCACATAAATATACTGATGATCAAAGCAGATTGGCAACTTGGCAAAATACATCTTGGATGCCATAAAAATTCATATAACGAGGCCAGGAACAGATAAAAAGATAAAACGAATATAAAACAAGAGGCCCAAGAGGGCTAGAATAGCTCTACTTGTTAAAATGGCCCTCTTACATGTTACAATTGAGGGGACGTGATGGTTTCATAACCCATACCATAATACGGTAATTGGGAATTTTAGCGTGATTTTTCATCAAACTGGGGGAAAATACAGTAACACATTCATTTAATAATTGTATCTTTAATAGTGTTTCAGTACATAAAGGTCAACACCGGCATTTAAAAGCATTTCGTTCTCACTACCTGTCACACTATCGCTTCTTTTTAGTATTATTTCTTTTATATATTTTTTCTTTCAATTGGGAATTTTTGTCTCAAAATTGGGAGGAAAAAAAAATTTGACATTGGGAATATAGCCCAATAACGGCTATAGCAACAACTCGATGAGAAAAAAACAATGACTAGTTATTGAACTGTGTGATATGGAAATCTTCCTGTTTGTCTTTAATGCACTACATACATTAATAAGTTTGTAAACTTGTTTACATTATACCCTCACTGTATTTAAAATAAGATTCATAATAAAGTTTATTTTCTAAATCATCCATTTTAATAATGGGTCCAACATTCTTTCACATTGGAAATCTAAGGCAGATAGGTGTGCCAGTACAGTGTATTACACAGTTGAGTTATTCTGAACAATACACCGAGGTGGTTCGAAATAGAATGATAAAATGTCAACGAATAAAAGTACAGACTTATTTTTCATTCAAACTTACATGTACCGGTATATGAATTTGATAGCAACACCTTGGTTTTTCACTGGTTGATCTTTTTTTTAAAAAACTGTTTCAGAATATGCAAAGGAAGTGTAATGAGCATTATATCCATAAATTCATTGTGGATATGCCACACCTTTTGGCTCACACTCGAGATGCTGCAGATATGTCAGACATTCCGGCTCACACTCGAGATCCTGCAGACATGCCAGACATTCCGGCTCACACTCGAGATCCTGCAGATATGCCAGACGTTCCGGCTCACACTCAAGATCCGGCAGATATGCCAGACGTTCCGGCTCACACCTCAAGATCTGGCAGATATGTCAGACATTCCGGCTCACACTCGAGATCCTGCAGATATGCCAGATGTTCCGGCTCACACTCGAGATGCTGCAGATATGCCAGACGTTCCGGCTCACACTCGAGATCCGGCAGATATGCCAGACCTTCCGGCTCACACTCGAGATCCTGCAGATATGCCAGACATTCCGGCTCACACTCGAGATGCTGCAGATATGCCAGACGTTCCGGCTCACACTCGAGATCCGGCAGATATGCCAGACTTTCCGGCTCACACTCGAGATGCTGCAGATATGCCAGACCTTCCGGCTCACACTCGAGAGCCTGCAGATATGGCAGACATTCCGGCTCACACTCGAGATGCTGCAGATATGCCAGACGTTCCGGCTCACACTCGCGATGCTGCAGATATGCCAGACCTTCCGGCTCACACTCGAGATGCTGCAGATATGCCAGACCTTCCGGCTCACACTCGAGAGCCTGCAGATATGGCATGTATACTCAAGGTTATACAAGCTTCCAGAACACGTTACTCAAGTAATAATCCTACTGTATACATACCACTGTGATGCTGATGGCATCATCAAACTGCCTCATTATCACACTGACCACAGCCGAGCCCAGCAACAACAGGATCAGCGGGTTGTTAAACTGTCAAATAACAAAAATAAGTAGTTCATACAAACATGTATCAAGAACACATGGGAATAAGGCATCATTGGAAACTTTGGCATACACAATGGTATTGCATTCTACTCAATTTGCACTTACTAAAAATTGTTTATTAAATAAAAAACCATTAAAATCATTCAGTAGAAATAACAGAGCTGAAGATAGTTTTTGACTGCAATGAGTATTTACTCCTCAGATTCAAAATGAAAGATTAACAAGGAACTCGGTCAGAGTAAAAAACAGTTTGTGGTTTCAAAATGGATGTGAATTACCGTTAATACATTTTAAAAGAAACAACTATTCTGATTGAATGGAAGTTAAGTAAAAACAAAAGCAACACTTTATGACCTAAATATTAGATACATGCTTGGAACAATTTTCATCATGTAAATATGGAATAAACTGTTCCACAGGACTATACATACAAATATAATACTCATGATTTTTAAAAGTTATCAGTTTTTGTATTAAGTTTTTGCAACAAAGGTATGAGTAAAATACTCAAAAACTTCGCTTATCTACAGCTGTCAGAAATACCGGTAACTCAATAATTTCTGTGAAAATAATTTTGTATTTCAATGGCTGATTCTCTAAGACAATGATTGAGTCATTGGTATATTTTAAACCTTATTAAAACTATTCCACACTGAATAAACATGTACAGGTACCATTTTAAAACAGAAAATATCTTTTAATTAATACACTAAAAATAAATTTAAATAAGGCCAAAAATAAGAAAAGCTGTGTTTACAGTAACTTGTTCGATTCCCTTGAAACAATGCAGATTACTTTCTTTTTTTTATTGAGAATAAATTCTTTCTTTTTTTTAATTATTCCAACAATTGTTGAGTTTGTCAGCACTCGCAAAGTCAAGCACTCGCCAAAAAAATGCACCAAAAATGCAAGTACATCTTTTCTGTACACAGCAGGTTCTGCCAATCAATAAATCAGTATCTATTAAAAATCGTACTTGAGCTTGAAATCTTCATTTATAACAAAAAAAAAATTAAAAAATTAAAAAGCCAAACTTCCGACCCTTTCTTTCTTCCAACAATGCTACCGTAAACGCAGGTAGCATTTTATTTCGGTTAAATAGAAGTTTCTCAACTGCATAAATCAAGTAAATAATACTCACTAAAAGACAAACAAACCTGTTCCAAATATTTTTTCCACAGTGGCGTCTCCTGTGAGATCTCAAAGTCATTAAAGCCATGGACAGCCCTCCTCCTCACAATCTCCCCACTACCCAAACCTTGGGCTGGATCCACGTCAAGCTCATGGGCGGTGTCCTCAGCAGACATACGACATGCCTCCCGTGAAGTTAATATCTTCATCATTTGGATCTCCTACAAACAGACCAGATCTTTTCTATTGTAGATTGATACTTTGAGAACTAGAAGATGTGTAGGTATTTTGTGTAAACATGGAAACGTCATGTTTGTCATATTGAACCCAAAATAAACAGGTTAGTAAATGCTTACTGAATTTCCACTAATAGTAGCACCCAGCAGAGCCTTGGCGCTCCACAAACTGCCAAGGGGGCGTTCTTATAAAATGAAAGGGAAAAAAAAAAAAAGAGAAAAGGTATTGAACTTATTCATCTTATTTACGGGAGGTGTTCTTATTAGGGGAAAAACAGTATTTTATAATTATTTATTAGTTATTCATAGCCTGGCAGTTTAGCTGTCTTCTTCTTCTTCTTCTGCTGTGCATTTTAGAGTGCCTAGACGTCGAATATGAATCGAGAATTGTTTTTATTACTTTCTATATGTTTGCATACCTGATATGATTGAATAGAATGAAAACTGACGCTCCTGAATCTGTTTGCAATCTTCGCACAGCCATCCTCTAAGCTTCGCAAAGCCAAAAAATCATTTTCACCCCGTCTGTTTACATGTATTGACAGCCGAAACCAAAATGGCGACAGCGGAACATTCCATGTTTCCATTTTTCTAGGGTATGATGACTTAAACAAGGGGCCCAAGAGGGCCTGTGGACGCTCTACTGGCTAATATAACATCAATGAAGCGAGTGACTATCGTCTTAAAAAGGCCAAATAGAGCTTTTTTAACTTAATCAAGAGCCATAACTCCGCCACTGCTGGTCCAATCTGGCTAGTTTTCGAACTTGGCCAGTAGAGATAAAAAAAAAAAAAAAAAAAAAATATATATATAAAAATAAAAGAAAAAAAAAGTAAAAAAATCTGGTAAAGTTTTGTAAAGATCAGATGAAAAATGAAGGCCCTATCGCCTTAACAAGGCAAAACATAGCATTTTTAACTAAATCAAGGGCCATAACTCTGCTGTTACCGGTCAGATCTGACTGGTTTTCGAACTTGTCCGAGCTTTCATTGATATTAACAATCTGGAACAGTTTGGTAAAGATCAGATAAAAAGTGAAGGCCCTATCGTCTTAACGAGACAAAAGTTAACGATGGACGGACCCTAGAAACAGACATACACAGAAGACAATTTCTAATAATAATGCCGCCATGTTTTTTAATTTTTGCACTATAAACAAGGGGGTCGAAATGAGTTTTAGGCTTTGTGAAGCGTAACGGATGGCTATGGGAAGATTGTAAACAGATCCAGGAGTGTCTATTTTCATTCTATCTAACCATATCAGGTATGAAAACATAGAAAGTAATAAAATAACGCTTGATTCATATTTAACGTATAGGCACCTTGAAATGCATAGTAGTTGAGTGCAGAATCTCAGAATGAGTAACTTAACATATATACATTGCTCCTGTACAGTTGGGTGAGGTTAAAAATGGTTAAAAACATTGCTGTAGTTTACAGTAGTTGGTGGTTTGCCAGCCCCTGTCTGAATGAGTCCAGGGAGCTGATGCAGACCAGGTCAACAGGAAGCATGTTCCAATGTTGGAGTTCCAATGTTGGATAGTGCTTGGAGAAAATGAAGCCTGGTACTGGTAGCTCTGGACGAGGGTTTGTGGCTGCAGAAAGCGGCTATTGTAGCCTTTGGTAGTGGTTCCAGCTGGAATGAGGTATGACTGAATGTCGATGAGCAGGTGTACTAATCTGTAAAGCATATTCTGTTGGGAGAGCATCGAAACTGTAGTCTGAAGGTCTCGGGTTCGCGACCATTTCTAGTCATGTAACATTATTTGAAAACATGATTTTTAAAACGGTTTGTGCCGAACAAAAACGTCACGGTCTTATACGATCAAATGAGTTGCGGTTTTGACAACAGGAAATTGTATCTTTTAATATTTGTTTTCTGTTATTATAATTGTCTATCAAGGAGATGAATGGGAAATTTTGGTGTTCTTTTTCATAGGTCAAGCAGATTCTCAAAACAATCTCAATTACACGCACACCATATACTATCGTGTGCAGAAATGAATTTCCTATCCAACACCTTTCTTCCTATGATCCCTTTTAAATTCGCTGAGATATCCGAGTTCAAAGTCACCAAAGTGCAATTTCAATTTGCTCGTCGTTTGTCTTGGTCCCCTTGGTAAACAAATGATTTTACCGAAATCAGGTTTCTGTTAATTTCGGCGCAGTATTCCTGAATTCACTAACGTAAAGCACCGATCCGTAAATAAATCTATATTTTATCAGTTTGAACTGATTTACGGGACCAAATTACGTCATAATGCTGAACCCGCAGCTATATCACCCTTTTAAAAGTAATATTTTATGCCCCAAAATAGATTTTCTTTTCTTATTATTAATAATAATATAATAGTGTTATGGATAAGCACAAAATTATTTTCTAATATATCAGGGTCTTCCAGGAAAAAATTCAGGAGCTGTATTTGCGAGGGAGTTGGAAGGGGGTTGTCCCCACTACGGCATTGATTTTTTTAAATTTGCGTTCTTCACTTGGTGGGCTCTGAAGTATACGTGAACTTTCTTAAACTCAATTATCACACTGATCAACCGGCTGCAGGGAAGTCAGACGGTTGCAGAGGTCAGATTGGCGATAAATTGTTGGAAGTGGATGGTGGGGTTAGTATTTTTGCTTTCTGTTGCTAAAATGTTTGGAAAATGATTATGAAGATTTAACAAGAGCTGTCGGAGAACAGCGCAGCTCGACTATTCAATTTTTCGGAGAATAATAAATTTATAGCTAGTATATACCATCAGAAAACAAGGCTACAACAATGTGGGGTGGGGTTGGGAGCACAACATAACTATGTGTAAGAATTGACCAAAACTACACAGAAATATGTAAAAAAAATAAAAATATCGAGTTTTGAGGTGGGGGTGGGAGAGAGAGGCGGGGGTGGATGGTGGGGGGAGTGTGGGTGGTGAGGGCAACATATATGTGTAAGAAGCTATGTAATAATTCACCAAAACAGGGGGGGGCAACATATATGTGTAAGAATTGACAAAAGCAACACAGAAATATATAAAAAAAAAAATAAAATAGTTTCAAGTGGTGGTGGGTTTGTGGGGGAGTGGGGTGGGGAGAGGCGGGAGTGAGTTTGGGGCTGGGGGAAGGGTGCAACATATAAGTGTGGTGGGGGGGGTGGGGGGGTGGGGGGGGGGGGGGGGGGGTGAGAGGCGGGGGGTTGCAACATATATGTGTAAGAATTGAC
This sequence comes from Cyrtodaria siliqua, assembly GCA_037043455.1. Taxonomy (NCBI): domain Eukaryota; kingdom Metazoa; phylum Mollusca; class Bivalvia; order Adapedonta; family Hiatellidae; genus Cyrtodaria; species Cyrtodaria siliqua. The sequence continues at coordinate 10,939 of JAWPHD010019249.1, forward strand.
AAAAGCAACACAGAAATATGTAAAAAAAAAGAAAAAGTTTCAAGTCTGGGGCGGGGGGGGTGGGGAGCGGAGGTGAGAGGCAGGAGTGGGGTGGGGGTGGGTGGGGATGGGGCAACATATATGTGTAAAAATTGACTAAAACAACAAATAGATATGTAAAAAAAAAGAAAAGTTTCAAGTCTGGGGCGGGGTGATGGGGTGAGAGGTGGGAGTGCGTTGGAGGTTTTGGGGGGGGGGGGGGGGGGAGGGGGGGGGGGGGAGGGGGGGGGGGGGGGGGGGGGGGTTTGGGGAGGGTTGCAACATATATGTGTAAGAATTGACAAAAGCTCACAGAAATATGTAAAAAAAAAAAAGAAAAAGTTTCAAGTCTGGGGCGGGGGGGGTGGGGGGTGGGGGAGGGTTACAACATATATGTGTAAGAATTGACAAAAACTACAAAGAAATATGTAAAAAAAAAAAAAGTCTGGGGCGGGGTGGGGGTGTGATGGGGTGAGTGGGGGGGTGGGGGGTGGCGGGGAGGGTTGCAACATATATGTGTAAGAATTGACAAAAGCTCACAGAAATATGTAAAAAAAAAGAAAAAGTTTCAAGTCTGGGGCAGGGGGTGGGGGGGGGGGGGGGGGGGGGGGGGGGGTGAGAGGCGGGGGGGTGGGGGGTGGGGGAGGGTTGCAACATATATGTGTAAGAATTGACAAAAACTCACAGAAATATGTAAAAAAAAAGAAAAAGTTTCAAGTCTGCGGCGGGGGGGGGGGGAGGGTTGCAACATATATGTGTAAGAATTGGTGTGGAGGGGAGTGGGGGCGAGGGTAGAGGGGAGGAGGGAGCCCATGACCCAATATGGGTGAAGTAATAAGCTGCATAATGCTATAACAAATCCCAAACCAAAATTATAGATATATACATGCTTACATGCAAACCTAGATCTGCATTTATTGCACATTTTATGGGCGATCACAATTTGGGTTCCATGGGAGCCCATAATTTGCAGAAGACAAAATTACTTGTCCAACCCTTTACAACATACTATAAGGAAACCAATTCCAAAATTTAGTTCAGCTAGAACAAAAAATGTAAGAGATATAGACCTGTAAACACAGCTTACACGCAAAATTTGATGTGAAACAGACATATTTTAAGGGCTATCAGAATTTGGGTTCCATGGGAGCCCAGGGGTTACAGGAACCAAAATTACTTAAGCAGCCCTTACGATAATGCTATAAGGAAGCTAATGGCTAAATTTGGTTGTGCTAGGGTAAGAATTGTAAGAGATATAGACTTGTAAACACAGCTTACACGCAAAATTTGATGTGAAATGGGGCACATTTTATGGGCTATCATAATTTGCGTTCCATGGGAGCCCATGGGTTACAGGAACCAAAATTGCTTATGCAGCCCTTAAGATAATGCTACAAGGAAGCCCATGAACAAATTTGGTTGTGGTAGGATAAGAAATGTAAGAGATATAGACTTGTAAACACAGCTTACACGCAAACCTTGATGTGGGACGCCGACGCCAACGCCGACCCCGGGGTGATTACATAAGCTCTCTTATTCTTCGAATAGTCGAGCTAAAAAGGAATGACAGAGGAAGCTTTCACTTTAAAAATCCGGTAATAAAACGACGTTAGTGCGTATAGCGCACTGTATTATGCGCACTGTATAGTGCGTATAGCGCACTGTATAAATGTCCAAAGATTTGTAAAAATAATGAAATTTTCAGAATGAACACAAATAACGAACTGATTGTAATTCAATTTAAAACACTTGTCAAGATGTCAATCTTTTCTGTATAACTGTACAAAGTAGCTCATTGAAATAATGAAAACTTTCTGAGTTTTAGCATTTTAAAGTCAACAGCTGATCATTGTGACTAAGGTTACCACCTGCTGATACAGAGGTGTTGATGTGGAGTTATATTATTTATATATATATATATAGGGTGATCTAATTACCAGACAGTTGATCTGTACAAAATCAGATGCTGTCTGATAAGATCAAAGCACAGCAGCAGCTGGAGATAGGTTTATGGAAATCAGGCACAGCAGGAGATAGGTTTATGGAAATCAGGCTCAGCAGGAGATAGGTTTATGGAAATCAGGCACAGCAGGAGATAGGTTTATGGAAATCAGGCACAGCAGGCCCACTGTGCTTAAAGCACCTGGGGAAGACCCTGTATAGGTCTAATTACACTAAATCAACAGGATGTGCTCGCCTGGTGCAGTCGAAAGTAGTTCTGCATTAAAGAGTGCTAATCTTTTTTTCTTTAAAAACTTTTTTTAGTGCAGTTTCCTGTTATTTTTTGGCTGTAACTGTATTCTGGACATGTTGTTGATATTTGAAAATGCAGCTCATCATGTTTTTGACAGATTTTGATATAAATTTGAGAAGTGAAAGTAGACAGGGTATGAAATTGCAAGGGGTAAAAATAGTGTTGACCTTTGACCGGTGTTAGTAAACAACTGAAGAAATGTTTCTTAGAAGGTATTAAACCCCCTATTTCCTTGTTGATGTTTAATAGCAGACATGTTTTTTTGCATGATAAAGTAAGTTTCCCAGAATTCTAACGAGGTTTGAGTTTTTAACAGGTTGTCAAAATTCTAACTTTACTATGGAAGGGCAATGGAGACTCATTTACGCTATTATAACCTATAAGGAGAAATCATGTATTTTTCAGAATTGCATAAAAAATGATTTTCTAGGCATTTATTTTGTTTGAATAGGTGAGTTGAACTCAGAAACAGAGAAAAAAATATAATTTTCAGACTTTTAGACTATTTTAGAGTGTTTTTGGCAACTTTTCCTCAAATTTTCTGATTTTCTCTAAAAATGTGATTTTTTTTTTTTTTGGATTTTTTGTGAAAGATATATAGCAAAATGTGTGGTATACATACTCAAGGATGCAAAACAAAGCCACCAGAGGTGATTTGATGAGAAAATGTTGAACGGTTGCTGAGATATTGCTTTTTTTATTATTTCTTAATTTCGCGACAAAATTGACTCGATTTAGTGCATGGTCAAGCGCAGGTAAATCGCAATAATTTCAAGATGAAGTCATTCGGCATTGCGAAACAAGTCAAAATGTTGTTTTATTAAGTTGTTGAGTTGAATCGGCCAGTTTAATTAAAAAACATGACGCAAAATAATCCCTTATAGGTCTAATTACACTAAATCAACAGGATGTGCTCGCCTGGTGCAGTCGAAAGTAGTTCTGCATTAAAGAGTGCTAATCTTTTTTTCTTTAAAAACTTTTTTTAGTGCAGTTTCCTGTTATTTTTTGGCTGTAACTGTATTCTGGACATGTTGTTGATATTTGAAAATGCAGCTCATCATGTTTTTGACAGATTTTGATATAAATTTGAGAAGTGAAAGTAGACAGGGTATGAAATTGCAAGGGGTAAAAATAGTGTTGACCTTTGACCGGTGTTAGTAAACAACTGAAGAAATGTTTCTTAGAAGGTATTAAACCCCCTATTTCCTTGTTGATGTTTAATAGCAGACATGTTTATTTGCATGATAAAGTAAGTTTCCCAGAATTCTAACGAGGTTTGAGTTTTTAACACGTTGTCAAAATTCTAACTTTACTATGGAAGGGCAATGGAGACTCATTTACGCTATTATAACCTATATTCAAAAATCATTTTAAAAAGTAACAAGAGGTCAATGACCTTGAAGCTCTACTGATAGGTTTTTGATAACTAGATCAGCATTCCTGTGAAGTTTCATGAAAATCTGTCAAGTAGTTTCAGAGGAGTAGTCGCTACAAGTTTTCATTATATAACTCTATGTAAACAAAGATGGCCACTGGCAGCCATGTTTAACGTCAAATCAAAATAATTTTTGACAAGGATCAACATCATCACTGTCATACTGATTATTTTAGAAAAAGTCCCATATCAATATCACTTATAGTTTTCAAGAAGTAGTCGCTACAAACTTGTATTTTGAAAATCTATTTTTAGCCATTGCGGCCATCTTGACGAGGAAAAATATAGCATTTTTAATTAAATAAAGGGCCATAACTCCGCTGTTACTGGTCCGATTTGGCTGGTTTTCAAACTTGTCCAAGCTTTCATTAACATTAACAATCTGGTAAAGTTTGGTAAAGATCGGATGAAAAATGAAGGCCCTATTGTCTTATCGAGGCAAAATATAGCATTTTTAACTAAATCAAGGGCCATAACTCCGCTGTTAGTGGTCAGATCTGGCTGGTTTTCAAAATTGTTCGAGCTTTCATTGATATTAACAATCTGGTAAAGTTTGGTAAAGATCAGATGAAAAATGAAGGCCCTATCGTCTTAACAAGACGAAAGTTAACAACGGACGGACGACGGACAACTCGGCATCCCATAAGCTCTGCTGGCCTACGACCAGTAGAGCTAACAAGAGGCCCAAGAGGGCCTGTGGACGCTCTACTGGCTAATATGGCTCTTATGACATCAATGAAGCGAGTGACTATCGTCTTAAAGAGGCAAAATATAGCATTTTAACTATATCAAGAGCCATAACTCAGTCATTACTGTTCCGATCATGGCTGGTTTTCCAAGTTGGCAAGTGGAGATAAAAAAAAAAAAAAAAAAAAAAAAAAATATATATATATATATATATACCGTATTTGTCGGCGTATAGCGCGCATCCGCATATAACGCGCACCCCGACTTTGGGCCCGAAATCCTTGGAAAAAAACTTTTTTTATGTATTGTAGCGTAAACCGCGCATTAAAAACATGTGTTTTCAATTTCAGGACACAGAGCGCCATTTTGAAGCATTGACCAAAGAGGAAATGTAAAACGAATTTTGATTTGCTAAAACGAAGCTGCATGTTAGACTGTGTTTTTTACTCAAGTGTAAATAAACTTGTACTGTTAAGTGTACTTTTGTTGTTTACTCAAGTTTCAATAAAATAAAAAACCCACGCCCGTGTTCAACTTTTATTACGATCATATTATATTTAATACTTTGGATTGACAATTAAAACAGATTATTTTTTCGAATAAATATGTGCTGGCCCTGAAAAGGACCGTTTTGTTCTGCTAACCCTTAAAGTTTTATATATGTTTGCTTAGAAAACAAATTCGAAGCGAGGTTCAGTCTCGAAATCATCAACACTACAAACAGAAGTAACTAACTATAGTAATACTATGTATCTAAATTTGTAGCATGAAACATAAAGCCTAAACCGGAAACGAAATGAAACGTATGTAGTACGTTTCTATATAAACTCAGTGAATAATTTCGAAAATCCTCTATCACTAACAATGTTCTAAGTAAAAATTCAAGAAGTTTCAATGTAAATGTTGCTCTCAGAGTTTTATATGTGCATTAGATAACTAAACTAATGCGTAACTTTTCTTTTATTAGATGTAAGAGTCTTTTATTAGACAAATCTTATCAAAAACGAAAATAATTGTGTAGTAGGGATATTCCCGAAACTGTACACTCGCCTCTGGATAAGAATAGATTCTAAAAATAGACTTTTGTGATTTGGACAAAAAAACAACTTCAAGCAGTCTAAGCTGTTGCACCCTGATAATAATCAGAGAGCAAACCTATAGAGTATAAGACTGCTGTAAACCTAAACCCCAAACACTAAACCCTACTCGTAGATATTTAAAGTTCCCTAGTTAAAAATAGAAGTAAAAATTAAATTCACACCAGTAGACCGGTAGACAAAAGACGTCTATCCCAGTCGAGTGTCACATGTTTGTTTAATAATTAGTTATCATTGTTTGCGGTCAGTTAACATAAACCAAACACTTCACACTTAACACGTTTTCCCAATCAAATGAACCCTTGAACCAATTTAGGAATAATCATGATTCTACGTTGTCGAAATTCAGAAATTCAGAAATCAACTTAAACAAATAAGTAAGGGGGTCGTTGTTTATTAGAAATAATTATTATACATACAATTCTATTGTATTTTATTAATAAAATATGCACTAACCCAGTCTGCGGGTTCGGAAAATACCAGCCTCGTTTTCATTTCAAAATGCCGATTGATGTAAATAATTGTATTTTTCAACATTTCAATGGTATTTTCTCAACAATAATCAACATAAAACATGGTAAAGTTTGATTTTATTATTTTTATTGATAATAAGCATATAGCATACAACGCATTTTATTGAAACAATAGAAACAAGCCAACTTTTGTTCGATTCAATCTCTGTAGTAAACGGCCGGTCTTGCGACTTTTTGAAAACCACAAAACTTCTCGTCTTGGCTGAAAAAAAAAAAAGTAAATCATTACTTGTTGCTTAAACCGCGCACCCCAACTTCAGCCACAGAATCTGGGGTAAAAAAGTGCGCGCTATACCCCGACAAATACGGTATATAAAAAAAAAAAAAAAAAAAAAAAAAATTTAAAACAATCATTGATGTAAAACTGTGACCCCGGGGCGGGGCCAGATGTGACCCCAGGGTCAGCATTTGCACAAAATTGGTAAAGGACCATAAGCTTATAGCAACAGCAAAATATTAAACCTCTGGCTCTTGCAGTTTCAGAGAAGAATTTTTAAGTTTTTCCCTATACATGTCTATGTAAAACATGTGACCCTTGGGGCGGGGCCAAATGTGACCACAGGGTCACCATTTGAACAAACTTGGTAAAGGACCATAAGCTTATAATAAATGTAAAATATCAAACCTCTGGCACTTGTAGTTTCCGAGAAGATTTTAAAAAAAAAATCCTATATAAGCCTATGTAAAACTGTGACCCTCGGGGCGGGGACAAATTTGACCCCAGGGTCACCATTCGAACAAACTTAGTAGAGGACCATAAGCTGATGCTACATGTAATACATGAGAGCTCTGTGCCATGTGGTTCCAGAGAAGAAGAACTTTTTCAGATTTTCCCTATACAAGCCTATGTAAAACTGTGACCCCCGGGGTGGGGCCAAATGTGACCCCTGTGTCAGCATTTGAACAAACTTGGTAGAGGACCACAAGCTTATAGCAAATGCAAAATATTAAACCTCTGGCTCTTGCAGTTTCAGAGAAGAAGATTTTTTAAGTTTTTCCCTATACATGTCTATATAAAACATTTGACCCTTGGGGCGGGGCCAAATGTGACCCTAGGGTCACCATTTGAACAAACTTGGTAAAGGACCATAAGCTTATAGTAAATGCAAAATATCAAACCTCTGGCTGTTGTAGTTTCCGAGAAGAAGATTTAAAAAAAAAAATCCTATATAAGTCTATGTAAAACTGTGACCCCCGGGGCGGGGACAAACTTGACCCCAGGGTCACCATTTGAACAAACTTAGTAGAGGACCATAAGCTGATGCTACATGTAATACATGAGCGCTCTGTGCCTTGTGGTTTCAGAGAAGAAGATTTTTTAAAGTTTTTTCCTATATGTCTGTATGAAAAACATGCAAAACCTCAATATACAAAATTTGGACCCCCGGGGCACGGCCATTTTTGACCCCGGGGAATTTATTTGAACAAACTTGATAGTCTAGGCGTTGGCGATCATTTTAAAAGAAAAACTGTTGAATGAATGAATGGTGTTTTACGGCACGTCGACACATAAACAGGTCATATTGCGCGCAAAAAAATATAAAAAAAGAAGTATTAATTAAAAATTAATGTAAATATATAAAGATAAAACTATCAAAAAAATAAGGGATGATAAGGTGTAATATAAACTATGTATGTAAATCAATAAATGCCCAGCAACGGGTATATAAACAAGTAAATATATATAAGAACACATTACAATGATTTATATAGTCTGATCTCTTTCAGGAAATCTAAAACAAGACTAAAATCTACAGTATCAAATAACTCTTTCATAGTATTAACATTGTAGTACCTTTGACGCATAGGATCAAAGTCTACACATTCCAATAAGACGTGTTTGACCGTTAACGGTGCAAAGCAGGGTATACATTCCGGTAATTGCTCACCTTGTAATAAATATGAATGAGTATAACGTGTATGCCCTATCCTGCACCGGGCTAGGACAACTTCCTCTCGACGAATGGGTCTACTAGAAGAACGCCATTCTCCGAGTAACGGTTTAATTGGATGGAGTTTATTGTTAACTGACAAATCCCAAGCGGCTTGCCAAGAGTTACGAATATATGTGTTAATACAACTTTTAAAATCAGTATAAGGTAATTTGGTATGTGTTACATGTAAATTTAATGCTGCCTTAGCAGCACTATCAGCTCTATCATTACCAGGTATTCCTACATGGCTTGGAAGCCAGCAGAAAATAATAACATTATCAATTATAAGAGAATTGTACTTTTCTAAAAGTTGAAGCACAACTGGGTTATCATGTTTCATATTACCCAGTGCTTGAAGAGATGAAAGGGAATCAGAAAATATTACAAAATGGTCATCATCAGATTCCTGAATATAATTTAAGGCAAGTTCAATTGCCTTAAGTTCAGCTGAAAAGATAGAGGCCTTATCAGGCAGGCGGCTCTTTATGCTTTGTTTGTGAACAACAGCTGCTGCAGCTACCTTATCTCCATCTTTAGAGCCATCTGTGTAGATATGCTGAAAGTTACTGTATTTTGATTTAATTTCATTAAATTTGCTTTGAAAGACAGTAGGGTCTGTACTGGATTTGTTATTATTACAAAGATCAAAAATAATTGTTGGAGTTTCCAAAGTCCACGGTGGAATTTGTGGTACTTTGTACTTGGCAATCAAATTTAGGTCGATTTCAGTGTCTCTTAATTTTGGTTTAATACGAAGACCAAATGGTCGAATGGCCTTCGGTTTTCGATCAAAAAGAGGTTCACAACTAGGATTAGAAACATTATCGAAAGTTGGGTTTGAAGGGTTAGACTTTAATTTAATGGCGTATTGAAGAGCTAACTTGTCTCGTCTGTGAGAGAGTGATGGTTCAGTGGCTTCAGCATATAGACTTTCGGCTGGTGATGTACGAAAGGCACCTAAGGCGAGTCGTAATCCTTGATTATGTATAGGGTCGAGCATCTGCAAGTACGACTTGCGAGTTGATCCATATACTATTGAGCCGTAGTCCAGCTTGGATCTGATAAGAGATCTGTAAAGTCGCAAGAGGACTTTTCATCTGTCCAGCGGTTCTGGAGAAGAAGATTTTTTAAGGTTTCGACCATATATGGTAATGGCAGCCATCTTGGATGTAGTGCTGAAATAATTACAACAAATCTAAAAAGCATTCATCTAAGGATCATCCATGTGAAGTTTGGACAAAATTAGCCAAGCGGTTTCTGAGGAGAAGTCGTTTGAAGAAAAGTTAACGGACGACGGACGGACGACGGACAACACACCATCCCATAAGCTCTGCTGGCCCTTGGCCAGTAGAGCTAAAAATGAAGGCCCTATCGTCTTAACGAGGAAAAATATAGCAATACAGGATTTTTAAGTAAATCAAGGACAATAACTCCGCTGTTACTGGTCCGATCTGGCTGGTTTTCGATCTTGTCCGAGCTTTCATTGATATTAACAATGTGGTAAAGTTTGGTAAAAATAGGATGAAAAATGAAGGCCCTATCATCTTAACGAGGCAAAATATAGCAACATAGCATCTGGCAAAAAATCAGGCAAAATATAGCATTTTTAACTAAATCAAGGGCCATAACTCCGCTGTTACTAGTCCGATATGGCTGGTTTTCAAACTTGTCTGAGCTTTAATTGATATTAACAATGTGGTAAAGTTTGGTAAAGATAGGATGAAAAATGAAGGCCTTATCTTCTTAACGACGCAAAATATAGCATTTTGAACTAAATCAAGGGCCATAACTCTGCTGTTACTGGTCCGATATGAAGGGTTTTCAAACTTGTTCGAGCTTTCATTGATATTACCAATCTGATGAAGTTTGGTAAAGATCGGATGAAGAATGAAGCCCATATCGTCTTAACGAGGCAAAATATAGCATTTTGAACTAAATCAAGGGCCATAACTCTGCTGTTACTGGTCCGATATGACTGGTTTTCGAACTTGTTCGAGCTTTCATTGATATTAACAATCTGATGAAGTTTGGTAAAGATCGGATGAAGAATGAAGCCCCTATCGTCTTAACGAGGCAAAATATAGTATGTTTAACTACACAAAGGGCTATAACTCCTCTGTTACTAGTCCGATATGGCTGGTTTCGAACTTGTCCGAGCTTTCATTGATATTAACAATGTGGTAAAGTTTGGTAAAGATAGGATGAAAAATGAAGGCCCTATCATCTTAACGAGGCAAAATATAGCATTTTTAACTAAATCAAGTGCCATAACTCTACTGTTAATGATCCGATCTAGCTGGTTTTCGAACTTGTCCGAGCTTTCATTGATATTAACAACCTGTTAAAGTTTGGTAAAGATCGGATGAAAATGAAGGCCCTATTGTCTTAAGGAGACAAAAGTTAACGACAGACTGACGACGGACAACTCGCCATTCCATAAGCTCTGCTGGCCCTTGGCCAGTAGAGCTAAAAATGAAGGCCCTATCGTCCTAACAAGGCAAAATATAGCAATACAGCATTTTTAACTAAATCAAGGGTCATAACTCCGCTTTTACTGGTCCGATCTGGCTGGTTTTCGAACTTGTCCGAGCTTTCATTGATATTAACAACCTGTTAAAGACTGGTAAAAATCGGATGAAAAATGAAGGCCCTATTATCTTAACGAGACAAAAGTTAACGACGGACGACGGACGGACAACTCGCCATCCCATAAGCTCTGCTGGCCGTTGGCCAGTAGAGCTAAAAATGGATGTTCCGCTGTAAACAGAGGGGGTCAAAATGAATTTTTGGTTGTGCGAAGCTTAGAGGATGGCTACGCGAAGATTGCAAACAGATTCAGGAGCGACCATTTCATTCTATTCAATCATATTAGACCAATAATTATAGCCGAAAATAGGAGTCAAGGTCAAACAAATTCCAACAGAAAGTATTTTAGGATTTTTTGAATCGCTGACATGTAATGAGTTTCAGAAAAAAACTCCTCAAGATAAAGATGGTGGGAAATGCTACATTTTGGGGTAAAAGTTGCATTTTTAAGAGAAAATCTCCGGAAACTGGAATAATTTTATAAAAAATCATTTGAGCAAATAGAATAATTTAACAGTGCGGAAATGCTCTTCCAAATGCATCTTTATGTAAATCAAGGTTTTATAGATGGATATGAGGCTAATAATATGAGATTTTGGGGCAAAACTTGGAAAAAATGAATAATTTTTTTGATTTGGTTTTACTAGGCTATAAATGAAACAATACTAAATGCGCTATAAACAATTAGCTTGAAACTGTTTTGCACAGAGAAAAGTACAGAGATGTCCCAGAAATAATCCTTTTAAATACGACTATCAGAAATACTTTATTTTTGGGTCTAAAAATGTGTTTTTCATAAAAAAATCGCTGAAAACAGGAATCATTTTGTAATAAGATATTTGAACATAAACTAATCTAATGGAAGTGATAAAATGGTGCACAATTATATATACAAATGTTTGTATCGGAAGTTAATGTGAAAGTTCACATTGTGAGATTTTGGGGCAAAATGTTGAAAAAAATGAATAAAACCGTTGATTTCTGTAATACAGTCGTGGTACAGTGGCCCGTTTTATGGAACATCTTACAACGATTTTGCTCTTAAGTCAAATTATTAAATTTATTGCTATAAACAAGTTCATAAACATGTTTTTTAACTATCTAATACATATATTGTTCCTTCAATATTTACACCCTTAATTGTTTGCTTCAAATGCTTTTAAGAACAATGGGGGAAGGTATTTTATTTTGACTTGAAACTACAGCATATTATATTCATTTTAAAGTGAGGAAACCTTCTTCCAAACCCATCTTCGAGTAAAACACGGAATCAGAGATCGATCAGACGCTAATTAAATTAAAACAATTGTCCATCAAAAATCACTGAAAAAGAATGACAAATAAGTATTTCAACAAATATAATTGAAGTGAAAAAATGGTGTATAAAACGTACATTACATATGTTCGATAATATCAGAAGTCAATAAGAATCTCAAATTGCGAGGTCAGGGTCAAAACGTGGAACAGAAATGGAGAAAAAACACCAATGTTTTTGTGATACAATCAGATTACTGGGCTTTAATAATGAAGTATGTATGAACTAAAAGAGACATTTGTAAAAAAAACTCGGTCTACATCTAGAATCCCACCTACCGGTAGACATAATTGTGAAGTTAGTAATAAAACATAACAAATAAAACAACTTTATCGCGATATAATCACCTCAGGTCAGTTAACTTCAGATTATTGTTTCGATCACGTTTTCAACACGCACTTGTCTAACTGTAACGGAACCCACGATTGGTCAATTGTTCAGCTATACGCAATCTCATTGGATAAGTCGTGTGTATTCCCTGTACACTCTAATTTGTAAACAAAAAAATGGCGAGCTGCGAAAATTGCCTCGGGGGATATCATAGTTGTAGGAAAGTATTCACCCCCCGGGGTTTCTGCTGTGATCGATCAAAGCAATTAGCCTAATCCCTTCCCAGAGATGTCTACGCCTGTCCTGAGACATAAACAACAGGTAAATTAAAGGACTGTACACTTCGATTGAGGGTGGAAAAAAGCGAAGTGGTCAATCTGAAGGCGACTTAAACTTTGCTGTCGGCTAGAAAAAAAGCGAAGTCACGGAGGAAAAAGCGACTTTGTCGCCTATGTCGCCCTCCAGAATGAACACTGATATCTAGTAAGAGCCATGCCATCTTCTTGTCATTGAACTCAAATTCGCTCAAGTTGGCATATTTGATTCTCTGGTACGAAAAAAGTACGAGAGATTGAATAACAGTTTATGTTTTATTGGTTATATGTATAATTCTACTTGTGACATGCCCAGGCTATCTTACGTAACGAGAAATAACAATTAGTATAGAACTGTTGGTGGTTTTGGCCATTTTTGGAGTTCAATACCTATCAGTATCCAGAACTCAATTAATTAATATTTTAACCACTCAAATCCATCTTTTATTATCCTAGCTCTGTGCCGGGTGTCTGTGGTTTTGACAGAGTAACAGCCCAAATAAATTACGCGACTGGTTACCTTCTCCTTTTTTTCTACGTCTATATCATCTCCAGTGACAAAGCCTTTGTTCTCTAACATCTATTTTAGTTATTGGTATACATATTAAGTAGGCGATAAATGAAGAAGATGTGGCAATATTTTTGTAAAAAAAGTATTCCAGCAAACCGGAAAGTAAAGATGTAAACTGTTCGTTGTTTCTTTTTTTAAAGAGTCAGAGTTGTTTCCCCGGTGACCGGTAAAAGACGGTTAACTTGCCGGGACTTGCCGGTCTCGGGTAGGAGGTGTTAAATGTAAAATTATATTTTGTAATCAAAACATTACATTTAGATTGTGGAAACTAATTTGGTGTGTTGATATATGATTAAATAAAGGATAATGATAAAAATATTTTAAAAAAATCATGTTTTTGATGTTTGTATTGGTGTATTTGCATGAAATTGAAAACGCCGGGCTCCGTTTTAGAAACGCCGGGCTCGTCTTTAAACCATTATTACAAACTAATTATCAAATTCTAATTGTATTTTTCACATTGGTTATGTAAAATAACTCATTCTAAATATGATTTAGAAAAACAACTTTATTATTTTGTAAATAAGAGTACCAAAATGTGTATATTTAGACTGTGTACCCTGAAGTTGGAAATTTCAAACGAACGCGGGAAAATTATCCTTTTTTTAATCATATCTCAACACACCAAATTAGTTTATAATGTTTATAACGCTTCACATGTTAACAATGGAGACATACCGATTTATTTGTATACTAAAGCATATGTGTATTTCAAAAGCAAATAAATAACAAACACAACCCGTATTATCGTATATTATTTTATTCCATATACAAAAAAGCATGAATAATAAGAATTTAATAACATGATATTTTCATTTATGACACATTATATAATGTTACTTTTCTTAAGAAAGGCATGGTATATGTATGATATAAATGTAAACATGTAGGCAGGGGCGTTCCTGGGGCTAATTTAGGTATACGCACCATGAGTTTTGGATTCACAAATGTGCCTAACACCCCCCTATACCTTCAGTTTTTATTGCATTTTTCGCATTTTTAGCCTTTTTTATTTGTTTGCTTCTTTAATAGTCTGTACGCACGTGCGTCAGTGCGTATGCCCAGGTACGCCCCTGGTAGGTCTATTGAATACTTTACATCACTATTCATCAACTGGACTGTTTAGCCTTTTACAGACTGCATAGCATCAACTACTCCGACACATTGTTTGTGTAACCACTTTTTACATTTTTTCCCTTCACATTGGATAAATACATGATTGTTCAATTTTTATACATTTCACTGTATGACTTATGATGCCATCATTTCTACTAACTTTATTTTCTTTTGGGAATGGGGTCAATTTTCCCGCGTTCAAACAATCAAGCAAGTGTTTTCTTAATTGAGTTCCGTCAAATTGTGTCCTTACATTGAAAGTATTATTACAAAATGCAACAAGGTTTGCAATGGCAAACAGATCGCAGTCATAAGAATTGTTTTGTTGCTGCCCTCTCGGGACTTTAACTTCGAGATATTTTTTATCATTGCCATAAATTTGACAAAGTTGGATTTTTACACAATTGTTTAAGTAAAGTTGGATTTTTACACAATTGTTTAAGTCTTTGACTGAATCACTCATGCTATCTATGTAATACACATCTTCCGATTTTTTTGGAAAAACTAATAACCCAGTGATTTGTTCCATTGACATGAATTTGAGCGGATGGTAATTGCTGGCGTAAAAATGTCTTTCCAGTATTCCAACAACACAATATTGTCTACTGGCATCTTTTTATGATCATTGATCCATTTAATTCTCCGCTACCTGTAGAATCGACGATATGATTACTGTTGCCCCGTATTTAAAGATACGTTTTTGTATGTTAGTTTTCTACATATGTGGAAATTAATCCATTTGTAACACAAACTCATCTAATAGTGTCAGTAAATATAAGTAAATTATAAACAATTAATTATAGAAAAAGAAGAAGAAATTTTATTGACTTAAACTATTACATAGTTTTTCATCATATAAACATACATTTTACAAATATAATATGACCACAATAACAAGATTAGTACAGATTCATTAATTTATGCATTAATATGGAAAAAGAAGAAGAAAAAAAGGAAATATATCATGATTTTTTTTTTTATATAGGAATCAAAATCTAATATCTGATACGGTACAATAGAACAA
The DNA here is from genome assembly GCA_037043455.1 of Cyrtodaria siliqua. NCBI lineage: Eukaryota > Metazoa > Mollusca > Bivalvia > Adapedonta > Hiatellidae > Cyrtodaria > Cyrtodaria siliqua. Next base: position 26,153 of record JAWPHD010019249.1, read on the forward strand.
TTGTATTATAGTGAGGATGAACGAGATTATAAGTTATTTATCATGGTACGTCTTAAAGAGAAAGCTTCTGAGATGTATTTGCTAAAATTGATAACATTTTTTTTGTTTGTTGACTGAAGGAGAGCAATGAATTTAAACATACTAGGCCTATGGCTATAATATCGTTTTATATATTTACTTCTGATTGTATTATAAACAGTACATATTAACGCAAAATGGAACTCGTCCTCTATATCATTAGTGTTACATATTTGACATATCCGTTCATGTATTTCTAACCTTTCACGTGTGTGTGTGTGTGTGTGTGTAATTCTAAGGTTTATAGTCCGTCCGCCAACGAAAACGTCAAGGTATACCTGACGCGATGGGCACAATAGAGTCTGGACTTTTCTAACCTTTCACGAGAATACCTCCCTGTCTTGATCCTTAAACTATGAGAGGACAAGCGTAATCTGGTTACCACTTATATTTTCAACAACTGAACGCACACACAAACTTCAACAATAAAACTTGAATATTACCGATTTAATGGAATTAACGGGTTAATGCAATCGCACCTGTGGTGTGACACACAGGTGCGACAGACTCGTGTCTCGGGATATACAGAGAGCTCAATGACACGCTTCATGTGAAGGTAATATTCTTGATTAATAAACTAATTAGATATTAATGTATAATGTTTTAAATAGCTTAACGCACCCTATCTATCTCTCACTTGAATACGAACTTAATAAAAAAAAAAATTGTGTATTACCGATTTAATGGGATTAGCATACTATAACAACACCACGGTTTTAAAAAATAATTAACGGACTAATGGAATCAAAAAACTTGTGTATTACCAAACAATTCACGGGTTAATGCAATCACACCTATGTCGTGACACCCGCTGAGACAGAAACGTGTCTTGAGATACACACAAAGATCAATGACACGCTTCAGGTGTATGTACGTGTATTACCTTGGATTCACTAATTTTATGCCATCGTACATCAAAAACAATCTGAAATAATAAGAATACTGCAAGAGTATTTCTTGTTTTCAGTTTAAATGCCGTGAAATTAAACAGTGACGTAACGGGGTGAAAACTAGCTATACACTTAAAGCCACATCTAACCCGACACTTACATATTACCTTCTAATTTGGTCATTTTTTAACGGATTTCGCTCAAATTCGGAATGTAAATAATTGAATACATAAGACATACTTCTATGTAATTTAATCACAATCGATGGACATTAAGATATAAAAAATAACAAAACAAAAAAATCACTACGAAACAAAAAAGTCACAAAATTCTAACAATCTGAAAAGTCAGTTTATCACAGCACAACTTTTACGTATCGAGTAATTAATACCTAGTATGTCCTCCCCTGGCTCTCACAACTTGAAGACATCTCTGTCTCATTGACAGTACATAATTATGGATGAACCTTTGAGGAATATTGCGCCATTCCTGCGTAAGGGCTTGTTGAAGTTCACGGAGATTACGAGGGGCCACCGGTCGACTCCGAACTCGTCTGTCAAGTTCGTCCCACAGGTGCTCAATAATATTGAGATCCGGTGACTTAGGTGGGAAAGGCAACTGTCGCACGTTATGTTGTTGCAGAAGTTGTTGTGTCGTACGAGCGGTATGGGCTGGTGCTCCGTCTTGAAGCAGTTGCATGCCACGTCCAGCGGCTCGTAGGTGTGGAATTGCGACAGGGATCAAGATATTCTGTTGGTACCTTATTGCATTAAGGTTCCCCTGAACTATTATTAAATCCGTTTTAGTGTGTAGAGACACGCCGGCCCATACCATCACCGAACCCCCGCCAAAATGGTCTCGTTGAAACACACATTCATCATTCAACCTTTCGCCTCGTCTTCTGTAGACTCGCATCCTTCCGTCGTTGTGGTTCAAGTTAAACCGACTCTCATCCGTGAACAGAACGTTTGACCACTCAGCTCGTGTCATACGTTGGTGCCGACGGGCCCATCGCTCCCGCAGTTGTCGGTGACGAGGCGTCAGAATGTCAGAATAAGTCCCCTGAATGGACGACGAGCTCTGATTCCCTGTTCTCGGAGACGCCTGGCAACTGTGTGATTACTAACGGATCTAGCATGCGTCCCTATGGTCACTCTTGCAGTGCTTGTCGCGGTCTTGAAACGGTCTCGAAGATGATCATTAACTATTTGCGCGTCCTGTGCAGGCGTTGTCACCCTTCTGCGAGGCTGCCTGTGTTCATCATCCACTCTGCCTGTACGCTGAAATTTCTGACGAAGGCTTACTATGGTGGACACATGTCTGCCGAAGATTCGGGCAACCTGAAAGAAGAAAATAACTCGATATCAAAATCTCATTTATTTTGTGATTTATCGTAAAAAGATTCATTTTTGTTTAGCTTTAAAAAAATCTAAATATCTAAATAAATCCTTTTAACTTACGTGTCTGAGTGAGTTCCCGGCTTGTAACATGCCGATTGCACGACCCCGCTCTTGTAAATTCATCCTAGCCATAACAAATTTATTAAATTAATAATGTTTATGAATGTTTTAGGTGAATTGAAATTTAGAATAGCTTAATTTAAAAAAAATCAAAGCTTACCACCATTTTCTCGTGCAAAATGATGACATCTTGACACGCACCATCGGATGGTCATGGTTGATTGATTTCCAAATGTTTGTACATTTGGAACTGCCAAACATCTCTATGTAAAGATTTAAGCTAATTAATTTAATTACACCCTAGAAATCGGAATTCAAAATAGCGGGTTAGATTTTCGCGAGATACCAGTTTTTGTGACTTTTGATTTCGCAGTGATTTTTGTTTTTTGTTATTTTTTATATCTTAATGTCTATCGATTGTAATGAAATTTCACAAAAGTATGTCTTATGTATTCAGTTATTTACGTTCTAAATTTTAGCGAAGTCCGTCAACAAATGACCAAATTAGAAGGTAATATGTAGGTGTCGGGTTAGAAATGGCTTTAAGTGTACAATAACATAACATAATTGTATTCAGCATTAAACCACAATACAATAGTGTATAGCCTACATATAAATATGAAAATACAAACGTATGTCTCTCCCTTTCATGGAGACTTTCATATAATAAATATATATAAATATATAATACGTTTTACTTGGAGGAAAGGAAAGCAAATATGTATGTTTTATATTAACAACACTTCTTTTTATATATTGACAATTACAACATATCGTCATAAATTCAAGTTCATTAAATAGCATTAGCCATAAATGTGTATCACGCACACACCAATATATCAAGTTCACCCACTTTCGTGATACATGCATATGTACATTAATTGTTTGATTGCGTTTTTTAAAGGCATAATAAAATATTTACGATTGCTTTGACATAAGAGAGTCTAATTTATTAAGTGTTGGCCATCTGCAGAAATATCTTGGCAGAAATCTTGTTCTTGGTTCAGAGTAAAACGGGCACACAAGCAGAAAGTGGTACTCATTCTCAATAACTCGCATATTGCAAAACATGCAAACCCTTTCATTGCGTTCAATAGGTTGAATAATTATATAAAAGACGATCAGAGCTAAATGAAATAGGAAAAATAAGCATTACTTACCGAAGCATCACGAAGGCAATCATTGACAAGTGGTTCTCGCAAGAAGTGTTCAACTTTAAATCCACTATAATAGAGAGAGGTCGTGTCACTATCACGCATAAACTGATCAAAGTATCTAGCCTGACTATGTCCAAGTATAAGAGCCATTGTTGGTTAAACACAGAAAACACTTAGCATAAATGTAAGGTCCATATTATACACACAATTAATTGATATATAGATCACAAACACTTTTGCCTTCTATAAAACGTCTAATACTTTGAATTTAAAATATTTTTAGAAGTCAAATTTCTGATACTGCAGCATCAAAAACTCAAAAATTATCAATTTCTGTTTTTAAAAATATACTTTTTTAATAGTCATATTTAAAATGGTTTTATTTACATAACCCATGTAAAACATACATTCTTTTTTTATATATATAATACGTTTGTAGTAATGATTTAAAGACGAAACTGGCGTTTAGAGGTCAAAGAAATTTCCAACTGCAGGGTACATAGTCTAAATATACACATTTTGGTACCCTTATTTATAAAATAATAACGTGTTTTTTTTAAATCATATTTAGAATGAGTCATTTTACATAACCAATGTGAAAAACACAATTAGCATTTGATAATTAGTTTGTAATAATGGTTTAAAGACAAGCCCGGCGTTTCTAAAACAGAGCCCGGCGTTTTCAATTTCATGCAAATACACCAATACAAACATCAAAAACTTTATTTTTTAAAAATATTTTTATCATTATCCTTTATTTAATCATATACCAACATACCAAATTAGTTTCCAGAATCTAAATATAATGTTTTGATTACAAGCTAGTGAAATGATTGCTGTTGTCTTGTTTTTTTCTGCATAATTTCGATCGTGAGCATGATAGGCCTACTGTATTCTTTTTTTTGTTTTTGTTGTTGTATAAAATAATATTAATATTAGCTCTACTGGCCAAAGACCTGCAGAGCTATTAAGTTTATGTGTTGGCGAGTTTTCCGTCGAAAAGATGATTAAAAAGAAAAGATAATTTTACAAAAAAAAAAAATAATCTTAAAGATCAACGTGATAATGATCGGTGTTCAACATATCGCAAAGAAGTACGGAATAAACTTATTACACCTACTTAAATAACCTCTTGGATCCTGAAAAATATAGTAACTCTAAAACATTCTGGATATATATATATAAAGAAAAGGAAACAGGACACTATGGGCATTGGAACATTGAAAAGTGATAGAAAAATAGCGGAATCTCCACACAAAAGGCAGAAATGCTAAACCGTGTTTACCAAAGAAGAACTAGAAAACTTACGAGACAAAGGACCATCACCATATAGAACAATGAACAAAATAATTATAACAAACAACGGAGTTAACCGATGCATTAACAGATTAAACATCAAAAAAAGTGTGTGGGCCTGACAAATTACATATCTCTGCTTGGTGGTGGACCCATTTACAGTTCGGCACTATGCTTTCGTCTTTGATTGTGCGATGACCGGACAGGTTGTGAACCCTATGATGACACATATGTAACGCCCAAAAGGACGGTGACGGTTGATGATTGTCTGTCGTGCCCTCAATGGGTTATTCTCTTGTTGCTCTGGCTTCTGCCAAGTTATTGAGTACCTTCTTTGTGGCTTTCTATGCTATTTTTTTTTGTATTTATATATATACGAGCATCTTTGTGTTTTACTTATATTGCCTATTAATGCTACCTTGTTGGTTAGAGAATAGTTCATGGCGGGGATTTCTTTATTTATACTGTCCCGTTTTATTGGGTTGACAGTAGGGTAAGTGTGAGGTTTGGTGCACCCTAGAACCTGGTTTAAACACCCAGCGGCTTCTTTTGCCACTGACCGTTCTAATGCGGTAGCCCTATTGTCAACCCTTTTGTGCTTGTGCTGTCTTACAAAATACTCCTAAGGAATGTGAATGCAACACATCAAAATGTTGCTATGCTCCAGCAGGTCATGTCATCACCGGTAATTTTGATATTGTTGATAAACGTATTCGGCATTTGTTTTCGAAAGGACCTAAATACAGATTACCTTCAGCGATTGATTTTAATGCCTGTCGTGACCAGATCGCCCACTCCATTGAAGATTTTAGTATTACATGGTGTCGTAGAGAAGATGCGAACCCAAACTCGCTTTCTACTTGGAAAAAAACTCAATTCTTAAAATTATAGATACACGTATTAACTTTTATTATGCTAACCCCTCTTTACTTCCTTTCGTAATTTAAAATCCGGAATTCATGAATTTCATAATAAATTTGTTTTAGTTCCTGCAGATAAAGCAGTTATTAATGTAATTATTGTCTGACGCCTACATTACGTCAATGTTTTATCTCTGGAACTCGGCAGCACCAATTCGTATACTTCAGTTCTACTGAGGATTATGTTGTTTCCGCACATATCACTCGGTGCACTACTTTCAAGGCTGGTGTCAACGATAAACAAAATAAACTGCCTACCATGTACTGGATTCCTAAATTACATACAAATCCGTATAAGGCTCGCTTTATTTCGAATTCTAGTGCCTGCACCACAACAAACATCTCAAAACTTTTAACTTCTTGTCTTACTGCCGTTAAAGATCACGTTAAATATACTGTGATAAAACTTATGAAAACTCTGGGATTAATTTATTTTGGTCTATAAAAAATTCAGGAGACGTTCTTGATAATTTTTTCAATAAAGGTCAAGTTTCATCAATAAGTACTTATGACTTCTCTACACTATATACAACCTTACCACATCACCTTATTAAAGACAAGCTAATTTCTCTTATTTAAAAAACATTCGCTAGAGAAAATACTACTTTTTTGGCATATAATAATATTAAAGCGTTTTTTACTAACGGCAGTTTAGACAATTATACTACTAGTATGTGGACTTGCTATGAAGTTTTGAATCTTCATATTAGATAATATTTTCGTCAGGTATAGAACCACAGTTTATAGACAAAGTGTTGGTATCCCTATGGGTACGAACTGTGCACCACTTGTCGCATGTTTGTTTTTATTTTGCTATGAAAGAGATTTCATGTCGAGTCTTTCACCAGATACCCAGGCAGATGTTATTGAAGCCTTTAATGACACCTCTCGGTATCTGGATGAAATATTGAACATTGATAACCCTTTCTTTTCAACTATGGTTAATACTATTTATCCTAAAGAACTTCAGCTTAACAAAGCTAATATATCTGATAATAACGCTTCTTTTCTTGATTTAGATCTCTCGGTTGAAAACGGTGAAATAATTAGCAAAATCTATGACAAGAGAGATGATTTTAATTTTGACATTGTTAATTATCCCCACTTGGATGGGGATGTTCCCCGGGCAACTTCTTATGAGGTGTATGTAACTCAATTTATTCGTTTTCCAAGAGCTTGTACTCGAGTTGAGGACTTTAATATTCGTTTTGTATAACTAAAAAGCTACTCAATCAGGGCTACCGTTACCATAAACTTCGTAAAACCTTGGCAAAATTTTATTATCGTAACCCTGATCTTCTTTCCAAATATAAAAGTAATTTAAGGACTCGTCTGCGACAAGGACTATCACAACCTGACATATATGGTGATGTGATTTATAAACTTCGTAAGATTCTTAGTCATGATCACTTTCATACTATCTTTGTTAAACTTTTACAGTTCGCCACTATGCTTTCCTCTTTAATTGTACGATGAACGGACAGGCTGTGGACCCTATGATGACGCCTACCTAAAGCCCACAGGGACGGTGGCGTTTGATGGCTGTCTATGATCTTTATTGTCGTGCCCTTAATGGTTTATTCTCTTGTTGCTCTGGCTTCTGCCAAGTCATTGAGTACCTTCTTTGTGGCTTTCTAGGCTATTGTTTTTTTGTATTATATTTACACGAGCATATTTGTGTTTTACTTATATTGCCTATTGATGCTGCCTAGGTTAGATTAGATCATGGCGGGGATTTCTTTATTTACACTGTCCTGTTTTAATGGGATGACAGTAGGGTAAGTGTGAGGTTTGGTGCACCCTAGAACCGGTTTAAACCCCCAGTGGCCTACTTTGCCACTGACTGATCCAAGGCGGTAGCCCTATTGCCAACCCTTTTGTGTTTGTGTTTGTGATGTCGTTTGCATTTATTATTACTTGTTGTGCCTTCTTGTTTGTCTGTTTGCGTGTTTGTTTCTGTGTTTTGTGGTTGACTGTCTTCCTTGAATGCTACTTTCCCTGTCCGATCTTTTTATATTCCTATTTGGACTTGTATTCATCTTTAAATTTGTTCTTTGTTTCTGTGTGTGTGTTTGTGGTTGACTGTCGTCCTTGAATACTGATTTTCCTGTTCGATTTTTATATCTACTTCGGAATAAATTACCCCAATATTGACCTCATTGTATCAACAATCCTTATATACGGCAGCGATATCATCTGACTGGGAAAATGCAAATATTGTGCCAATTTGTAAGAAAGGTGATCGAACAAAACCTTCAAATAATAGACCTGTTTCACTAACTGCAGTAACCTCCAAGATGCTTGAAAATATAGTGGTTTCACAGATACCGGACCATCTAGACAGTAATAATATTTTGAATAAAAATCATCACGGATATAGGTCCAAACGATCCTGCGCAACACAACTCTTATTAACAACAAATGATATTTTCAAGGCTCTGGACTCTGGAATACAAATAGACATTGGCATATTGGACTTTTCTAAAGCCTTTGATAAAGTTCCGCATAAAAGACTCTCCATCAAACTCAATTTTTATGGCATCAGAGGAGATATTTTGTCCTGGATAATTTATAAAAAGTGACCTTCGTCACTGCCCGAAACAAGTTAAGGAGAGAGCTTATCAAATATTAGTTAGACCTAAATTGGAATACAGCTCTATCATATGGAATCCGCGTCAAAGAACACAAATAAAACAGAGAGAACAAGTTCAACGGAATGAGTGTTAAACCGGCCCTTTAATTACACCAATCCAGGTAGTGTTTCATTAATGATACAACAACCCCAGGGGCAAAACTTACAACATCGCAGTACATGTGCAGAGTTGGAACTCTTATATAAAGTTATGAACAACCTTGTAGCTGTACCAATGCAAGATTGGCCACAACCTGCACCGGTTAGATCGACCAGGCGCAGCCATTCTATGAAACTTATGACAGGTAGATGTAACATCAACGTATATATACACTCGTTCTTTCCGAGAACAGTCACATATTGGAATAGAACCGGTGGTCACAACACCATCAGTGGATGCTTTCAAAGTAGCAGTCCACCATTGTGGTAACTTCTAAGTCGTCATTGACTCTTATGTATAGTGTAAATTAATTCACCGCCGTTGCACATACACTCAACCTGCACCTTGGTACTAGATGTCTGCTTAGCAGATGTGGCCAAGTAACCTCATAGAAGTAGGTCAGTCGTCGTCCGTCATCTGCCGTCCGTTAACTTTTGCCTTTTAACATGATATGGCCTTCATTATTGATTGGATCTGTACCAAACTTTACCAGGGTCATTATGTCAATGCAAGCTCGGACACGTTCGAAAACCAGCCAGGTTGGATTAATTTCACCAGAGTTATAGCCCTTGTTTAGCTGAAAAATGCCATTTTCTGCATTTTGAACACTTTAGCAACTTCATTTATTATTTGATAATAATAAATGAATAATTGTCAGTGTCTTTATATCAATGAAAGCTCAGACACGTTCGAAAACCAACCACATTAGATTAATTTTACCAGAGTTATGTCCCTTGATTTGCTGAAAAAAATGCCATATTCTGCCTTGTGACAACATAATTATATAAAACGGGTTTTGACCTCCTGCATAAAGGGGTCCCTCTACAGGGGTACAACTTGGGAAACTCCGCTCCACCCTCTCACCACCAGACACATACTCTATACAGCCTGTAGAGCGATACAGACCGTCTTGGGCCTCTTATCTTACGTTAGTACTGTCTGTCTGTAACTTAGGCCGAACTTGAGTATTACAATGGTAATAAAAGAGCAACTATATAGGGTGCCAATATGTTCACTGCGTGCATTACAAGCACGGCTTAAACACAGACCTAATAACAATATTAATATGTATATGGCTTAAACAATGCGCTTCTACAACAACGAGTTTTGTTTCTTTTGGAACAAGTACCAAAGTTGCGTCCTGGAAAACTGGGGTCTTAGTTGCCTTGTTGAAAATGTATTGTTACTTTGTACACAGACCTAATATCAATAAATACATGTTATTAGGTATGTGCTTTGTAAATGAGGATCCCAGTCTAGACTATCTATTATAGCATTTTGCAGAAGTAACAATCCATGTTGTGTGCATAATATGCCAGTCCACCTGGTGCCTGGTTAATCTCTTGAAATGGCATTTGCCTACGTTAAACTCCATGAGCCAATTCCGTTCCCAAAGAGACAATATGTCAATATCATGATCATCGTTCAGTGCCATAAATAATGTCTGCATGGCAGTCACATTTTTATATGGCCAGTAGTATTTGTTATACACCATTGTATTTTGAAACGTATTTCAACATGTAAACAGTATAGTCGAAAAAAGCGACCTCCATGCAGAGCCTCGCAGTATCGAACTTAGCTCGCAATATTCCGTAACGTTTCCGGGCATTTGCAGCACCTCGTTAATGCAATCGGAACTGCCTCGTCGGATTCCGTCACTTACCGAGTACGGAAATTGGCGAAGAGTTCCGATTGCTCGTTAATGGTTTCGAAGCATATTCCGAAAAATTACGGGATTGCCTTAGTCGATCGG
>JAWPHD010019250.1:0-36493 GCA_037043455.1 Cyrtodaria siliqua
TATGAAAAGTAGAAGTGGAATATATATGTCGTAGAAATGAATGAATATATATGTGTAAGAACGGTAATATAAATACTTTATGAATGATAGTAAGAATGAATATAATATGTGTAAGAACGGAATATATATGTGTAAGAACTGAATATATATGTGTAAGAACTGAATATATATGTGTAAGAACAGGAAATCCTCATATGTATGTGTAAGATAATATGTAAACGGAAATATGTATGTGTAAGAACTGAATATATATTGTAAGAACGAATAATGGTAGAACGGAATATATGTGTAAGAACTGAATATATATCGTGATAAGAACTGGAATATATATGTGTAAGAACTGAACATATATAGTAGAATAATTTTATGCAGTAGAATAATAATAGCGTAAGAATGAATATATATGCGTATGATACTGAATATTATGTGTAAGAACTGAAAATATATGGTAAGAACAGATTATATATGTGTAAGAACGGAATATATAAGTGTAAGAACGGAATATATATGTGTAAGAACGGAATATATATGTGTAAAACGTATTAGATATTGTAAGAAAGAATTATATGTGTAAGAACTGTAATATATGTGTAAGAGAACGAATATATATGTGTAAGAACGGAATATATACGTGTAAGAACGAATATATATGTGTAAGAACTGAATATATATGTGTAAGAACGAATATATATGTGTAAGAACTGAATATTTATTTGTAAGAACTGAATATATATGTGGTAGAACTGAATATATATGAGTACGAACTGAATATATATGCGTTTAGAACGGAATTATATATGTGTAAGAACGGGAATATATTATGTAGTAGGAAAAGGAATATGTACGTCTAAGAACGGAAAATATATGTGTAAGAACGGAATATATATGTGTATATATGTGTAAGAACGGAATATATATGTGTAAGAACTGATATATATATGTGTGAAAGAAGTATGAATATATATGTGTAAGAACGATATATATGTGTAAGAACGCAATATATGTGTAAGAACGGATATGTACGTGTAAAAACGAATATATATGTGTGTAAGAACTGAACATATATGTGTAAGAAATGTAATATATATGCGTAGGAACTGAATATATATGCGTAAGAAAGTGAATATATTATGCGTGAGAACGGAATATATATGCGTAAGAAACTGAATATATAGCGTAAGAACGGAATATATATGTGTAAAAACTGAATACATATGTGTAAGAACTGAATATATATGCGTAAGAACTGAATATATATGCGTAAAATGAAATATATATGCGAAAGAACGGAATATATATGCGTAAGAACGGAAAATATATGTTAGAACGGAAAATATATGTGTAAGAACGGAATATATATATGTAAGAACGGAATATGTACGTGTAAGAACGGAATATATATGTGTAAGAACAGAATATATATGTGTAAGAACGGAATATCTATGTGTATAAATGGAATATATATGTGTAAGAACGGAATATATACGTGTAAGAACGGAATATATCCATGTAAGAACTTAATATATATGTGTAAGAACGGAATATATGTGTATGATATATATGCGTAAGAACGGAATATATATGTGTATAAACGGAATATATATACGTAAGAACTGAATATATATGTGTAAGAACTGAAATAAATATGGTGTAAGAACTGAATATATATGCGTAAGAACTGAATATATTTGCGTAAAATTGAATATATATGCGAAAGAACAGAATATATATGCGTAAGAACGGAAAATATATGTTAGAACGGAAAATATATGTGTAAGAACGGAATATATATATGTAAGGACGGAATATATACGTGTAAGAACGGAATATATATGTGTTAAGAACAGAATATATATGTGTAGGAACGGAATATCTATGTGTATAAACGGAATATATATGGGTAAGAACTGAATATATACGTGTAAGACGGAATATATCCAATGTAAGAACGGAATATATATGTGTAAGTACGGAATATATTGCGTTAGAACGGATATATATAAGAACTGAATATATATGTGTAAGAACGGAATATATATGTGTAAGAAGTGAATATATATGTGTAAGAAGTGAATATATATGTGTAAGAACGAAATATATATGTGTAAGAAGTGAATATATATGTGTAAGACTGAATATATATGTGTAAGAACGGAATATATATGTGTAAGAACGGAATAAATATGTGTAAGAACGGAATATATATGTGTAAGAACTGAATATTATGTGTAAGAACTGAATATATATGTGTAAGAACGCACGCAATGTATGTGTAAGAACGGAATATGTACGTGTAAAAACGGAATATATATGTGTAAGAACTGAACATATATGTGTAAGAAATGAATACATATGCGTAGGAACTGAATATATATGCGTAAGAAATGAATATATATGCGTAAGAACTGAATATTTATGTGTAAGAACTGAAAATATATGCGTAAGAACTGATTATATATGCGTAAGAACGGAATATATATGTTAAAGAACGGAATATATATGTGTAAGAACGGAATATGTACGTGTAAGAACGGAATATATATGTGTAAGAACGGAATATATATGTGTAAGAACTGAATATATATGTGTAAGAACGGAATATATATGTGTAAGAACGGAATATATATGTGTAAGAACGGAATATATACGTGTAAGAATGGAATATATATGTGTAAGAACGCAATATATATGTGTAAGAACTGAATATATATGTGTAAGAACTGAATATATATTTGTAAGACTGAATATATATGTGTAAGAACTGAATTATATGAGTACGAACTGAATATATATGCGTATGAACGGAATATATATGTGTAAGAACGGAATATATATGTGTAGGAAAGGAATATGTACGTCTAAGAACGGAATATATATGTGTAAGAACGGAATATATATGTGTATATATGTGTCAGAACGGAATATATATGTGTAAGAACTGAATATATATGTGTAAGAAGTGAATATATATGTGTAAGAACGGAATATATATGTGTAAGAACGCAATATATGTGTAAGAACGGAATATGTACGTGTAAAAACGGAATATATGTGTAAGAACTGACATATATGTGTAAGAAATGAATATATATGCGTAGGAACTGAATAAAAATGCGTAAGAAATGAATATATATGCGTAAGAACTGAATATATATGTGTAAGAACTTAATATATATGTGTAGAACTGAATATATGGTAAGAACTGAATATATATGCGTAAGAACGGAATATATATGTGTAGAACGGAATATATATGTGTAAGAACGGAATATGTACGTGTAAGAACGGAATATATACGTGTAAGAACGGAATATATATATGTAAGAAGTGAATATATATGTGTAAGTATTGAATATATATGTGTAAGAACGGAATATATATGTGTAAGAACGGAAGATATATGTGTCAGAACTGAATATATGTGCGTAAGAACTAAACATATATGTGTAAGAACTGAATATATATGTGTAAGAAGTGTATATATATGTGTAAGAACTGAATATATATGTGTAAGAACGGAATATATATGTGTAAGAACGGAATAAATATGTGTAAGAACGGAATAAATATGTGTAAGAACTGAATATATATGTGTAAGATCTGAATATATATGCGTAAGAACTGAATATATATGCGTAAAATTGAATATATATGCGTAAGAACTGAACATATATGTGTAACAAATGAATATATATGCGTAAGAACTGAAATATATATGAGTAAGAACGGAATATATATGTGTAAGAACGGAATATATATGCGTAAGAACTGAATATATATGTGTAAGAACGGAATATATATGTGTAAGAACGGAATATATATGTGTAAGAAGGGAATATATACGTGTAAGAACGGAATATATATGTGTAAGAACGGAATATATATGTGTAAGAACGGAATATATATGTGTAAGAACTAAATATATATGTGTAAGAACTGAATATATATTTGTAAGAACTGAATATATATGTGTAAGAACTGAATATACATGCGTAAGAACTGAACATATATTTGTAAGAAATGAATATATATGTGTAAGAACGGAATATATATGTGTAAGAACGGAATATATATGTGTAGGAACGGCATATATACGTGTAAGAATGGAATATATATGTGTAAGAACGGAATATATATGTGTAAGAACTGAATATATATGTGTAAGAACTGAATATATATTTGTAAGAACTGAATATATATGTGTAAGAACTGAATATATATGAGTACGAACTGAATATATATGCGTATGAACGGAATATATATGTGTAAGAACGGAATATATATGTGTAGGAAAGGAATATGTACGTCTAAGAACGGAATATATATGTGTAAGAACGGAATATATATGTGTATATATGTGTAAGAACGGAATATATATGTGTAAGAACTGAATATATATGTGTAAGAAGTGAATATATATGTGTAAGAACGGAATATATATGTGTAAGAACGCAATATATGTGTAAGAACGGAATATGTACGTGTAAAAACGGAATATATATGTGTAAGAACTGAACATATATGTGTAACAAATGAATATATATGCGTAAGAACTGAATATATATGCGTAAGAACGGAATATATATGTGTAAGAACGGAATATATATGCGTAAGAACTGAATATATATGTGTAAGAACGGAATATATATGTGTAAGAACGGAATATATATGTGTAAGAAGGGAATATATACGTGTAAGAACGGAATATATATGTGTAAGAACGGAATATATATGTGTAAGAACGGAATATATATGTGTAAGAACTAAATATATATGTGTAAGAACTGAATATATATTTGTAAGAACTGAATATATATGTGTAAGAACTGAATATACATGCGTAAGAACTGAACATATATTTGTAAGAAATGAATATATATGCGTAAGAACTGAATATATATGCGTAAGAACGGAATATATATGTGTAAGAACAGAATAGATATTCGTAAGAACTGAATATATATGTGTAAGAACGGAATATATATGTTTAAGAATGGAATATATATTTGTAAGAAAGGAATATATACCTGTAAGAATGGAATATATATTTGTAAAAACGGAATATATATGTGTAAGAACGGAATATATATGTGTAAGAACGGAATATATATGTGTAAGAACAGAATATATATGTGTAACAACTGAATCTATATTTGTAAGAACTGAATATATATGTGTAAGAACTGAATATATATGAGTAAGAACTGTATATTTATGCGTAAGAATGGAATATATATGTGTAAGAACGGAATATATATGTGTAATAACGAAATATGTACGTCTTAGAACGGAATATATATGTGTAAGAACGGAATATATATGTGTATATATGTGTAAGAACGGAATATATATGTGTAAGACCGGAATAAATATGTGTAAGAACGGAATATTTATGTGTAAGAAGTGAATATATATGTGTAAGAACTGAATATATATGTGTAAGAACGCAATGTATGTGTAAGAACGGAATATGTACGTGTAAATACGGAATATATATGTGTAAGAACTGAACATATATGTGTAAGAAATGAATATATATGCGTAGGAACTGAATATATATGCGTAAGAAAAGAATATATATGCGTAAGAACTGAATATATATGTGTAAGAACTGAATATTTATGTGTAAGAACTGAATATATATGCGTAAGAACTGATTATATATGCGTAAGAACGGAATATATATGTGTAAGAACGGAATATATATGTGTAAAACGGAATATGTACGTGTAAGAACGGAATATATATGTGTAAGAACGGAATATATATGTGTAAGAACTGAATATATATGAGTAAGAACTGAATATATATGTGTAAGAACGGAATATATATGTGTAAGAACTGAATATATATGTGTAAGAACTGAATATATATGTGTAAGAACGGAATATATATGTGTAAGAACGGAATAAATATGTGTAAGGACGGAATATATATGTGTAAGAACTGAATATATATGTGTAAGATCTGAATATATATGCGTAAGAACTGAATATATATGCGTAAAAATGAATATATATGCGTAAGAACTAAACATATATGTGTAAGCAATGAATATATATGCGTAAGAACTGAATATATATGCGTAAGAACGGAATATATATGTGTAAGAACGGAATATATATGCGTAAGAACTGAATTATATGTGTAAGAACGGAATATATATGTGTAAGAACGGAATATATATGTGTAAGAACGGAATATATACGTGTAAGAACGGAATATATGTGTAAGAACGGAATATATATGTGTAAGAACGGAATATATATGTGTAAGAACGGAATATATATGTGTAAGAACTGAATATATATGTGTAAGAACTGAATATATATGTGTAAGAACTGAATTTGTATGAGTAAGAACTGAATATGTATGCGTAAGAACGGAATATATATGTGTAAGAACGGAATATATATGTGTAAGAACGAAATATGTACGTCTAAGAGCGGAATATATATGTGTAAGAACGGAATATATATGTGTATATATGTGTAAGAACGGAATATATATGTGTAAGAACTGAATATATATGTGTAAGAAAGGAATATATATATGTAAGAAGTGAATATATGTGTAAGAACTGAATATATATGCGTAAGAACGGAATATATATGCGTAAGAACTGAATATATATGCGTAGGAACGGAATATATATGTATAAGAACGGAATATATATGTGTAAGAACTGAATATATATGTGTATGAACGGAATATATGTGTATGAATATATATGCGTAAGAACGGAATATATATGTGTAAGAACGGAATATATATACGTAAGAACTGAATATATATGTGTAAGAACTGTATAAACATGTGTAAGAACTGAATATATATGCGTAAGAACTGAATATATATGCGTCAAATTGAATATATATGCGAAAGAACGGAATAGATATTCGTAAGAACGGAAAATATATGTTAGAACGGAATATCTATGTTTAAGAACAGATTATATATATGTAAGAACGGAATATATACGTGTAAGAACGGAATATATATGTGTAAGAACAGAATATATATGTGTAAGAACGGAATATCTATGTGTATAAACGGAATATATATGTGTAAGTACGGAATATATACGTGTAAGAACGGAATATATCCATGTAAGAACGGAATATATATGTGTAATTACGGAATATATTGCGTTAGAACGGATATATAAGAACGGAATATATATGTGTAAGAACTGAATATATATGTGTAAGAACTGAATATATATGTGTAAGAACGGAATATATATGTGTAAGAAGTGAATATATGTGTAAGAACTGAATATATATGTGTAAGAACGGAATATATATGAGAAGAACGGAATAAATATGTGTAAGAACGGAATATATATGTGTAAGAAGTGAATATATATGTGTAAGAACTGAATATATATGTGTAAGAACGCAATGTATGTGTAAGAACGGAATATGTACGTGTAAAAAACGGAATATATATGTGTAAGAACTGAACATATATGTGTATGAAATGAATATATATGCGTAGGAACTGAATATATATGCGTAAGAAATGAATATATATGCGTAGGAACTGAATATATATGTGTACGAACTGAATATTTATGTGTAAGAACTGAATATATATGCGTAAGAACTAATTATATATGCGTAAGAACGGAATATATATGTGTAAGAACGGAATATATATGTGTAAGAGCGGAATATGTACGTGTAAGAACGGAATATATATGTGTAGAACGGAATATATATGTGTAAGAACTGCATATATATGTGTAAAGAACAGAATATATATGTGTAAGAGGAATATATATGTGTAAGAAGTGAATATATATGTGTAAGAAGTGAATATATATGTGTAAGAACGGAATATATATGTGTAAGAACGAAACATATATGTATAAGAACGGAATATATATGTGTAAGAACTGAATATATGTGCGTAAGAACTGAATATATATGCGTAAGAACGGATTATATATGCGTAAGAACTGAATATATATGCGTAAGAACGGAATATATATGTGTAAGAACTGAATAAATATGTGTAAGAACTGAATATATATGCGTAAGAACGGAATATGTACGTGTAAGAACGGAATATATATGTGTAAGAACAGAATATATATGCGTAAGAACGGAATATCGATGAGTATAAACGGAATATATATGTGTAAGAACGGAATATATACTTGTAAGAACGGAATATATCCATGTAAGAACTGAATATATATGTGTAAGAACTGATATATATGAGTAAGAACTGAATATATATGCGTTAAGAACGGAATATATATGTGTAAGAACGGAATATATATGTGTAAGAACGGAATATGTACGTCTAAGAACGGAATATATATGTGTAAGAACGAAATATATATGTGTATATATGTGTAAGAACGAAATATATATGTGTAAGAACTGAATATATATGTGTAAGAAGTGAATATATATGTGTCAGAACGGAATATATATGTGTAAGAATGCAATATATGTGTAAAAACGAATATGTACGTGTAAAAACGGAATATATATGTGTAAGTACTGAACATATATGTGTAAGAAATGAATATATATGCGTAGGAACTGAATATATATGCGTAATGAATATATATGCGTAAGAACTGAATATATATGTGTAAGAACTGAATATATATGTGTAAGAAACTGAATATATATGCGTAAGAACTGAATATATATGCGTAAGATCGGAATATATATGTGTAAGAACGGAATATATATGTGTAAGAACGGAATATGTACGTATAAGAACGGAATATATATGTGTAAGAACGGAATATATATGTGTAAGAATTGAATATATATGTGTAAGAACTGAATATATATGTGTAAGAACGGAATATATATGTGTAAGAACTGAATATATATGCGTAAGAACGGAATATATATGTGTAAGAACGGAATATATATGCGTAATAACGGAATATATATGTGTAAGAACGGAATATATATGCGTAAGAACTGAATATATATGTGTAAGAACGGAATATATATTTGTAAGAACGGAATATATATGTGTAAGAACTGAATATTTATGTGTAAGAACTGAATATATATGAGTAAGAACTGAATATATATGCGTAAGAACGGAATATATATGTGTAAGAACGGAATATATATGTGTAAGAAGGAATATATACGTGTAAGAACGGAATATATATGTGTAAGAACGGAATATATATGTGTAAGAAATGAATATATATGCGTAAGAACTGAATATATATGTGTAAGAACTGAATATTTATGTGTAAGAACTGAATATATATGAGTAAGAACTGAATATATATGCGTAAGAACGGAATATATATGTGTAAGAACGGAATATGTACGTGTAAAAAACGGAATATATATGTGTAAGAACGGAATATATATGTGTAAGAATTGAATATATATGTGTAAGAACTGAATATATATGTGTAAGAACGGAATATATATGTGTAAGAACTGAATATATATGCGTAAGAACGGAATATATATGTGTAAGAACGGAATATATATGCGTAATAACGGAATATATATGTGTAAGAACGGAATATATATGCGTAAGAACTGAATATATATGTGTAAGAACGGAATATATATGTGTAAGAACGGAATATATATGTGTAAGAACTGAATATTATGTGTAAGAACTGAATATATATGAGTAAGAACTGAATACATATGCGTAAAAACGGAATATATATGTGTAAGAACGGAATATATATGTGTAAGAAGGAATATATACGTGTAAGAACGGAATATATATGTGTAAGAACGGAATATATATGTGTAAGAACGGAATATATATGTGTAAGAAATGAATATATATGCGTAAGAACTGAATATATATGTGTAAGAACGGAATATATATGTCTAAGAACGGAATATATATGCGTAATAACGGAATATATATGTGTAAGAACGGAATATTTATGCGTAAGAACTGAATATATATGTGTAAGAACGGAATATATATGTGTAAGAACGGAATATATATGTGTAAAAAGGGAATATATACGTGTAAGAACGGAATATATATGTGTAAGAACGGAATATATATGTGTAGAACGGAATATATATGTTAAGAACGGAATATATATGTGTAATGAACTGAATATATATTTGTAAGAATTGAATATATATGTGTAAGAACTGAATATATATGAGTAAGAACTGAATATATATGCGTAAGAACGGAATATATATGTGTAAGAACGGAATATATATGTATAAGAACGGAATATGTACGTCTAAGAACGGAATATATATGTGTAAGAACGAAATATATATGTGTATATATGTGTAAGAACGGAATATATATTTGTAAGAACTGAATATATATGTGTTAGAAGTGAAAATATATGTGTAAGAACGGAATATATATGTGTAAGAACGCAATACATGTGTAAGAAAGGAATATGTACGTGTAAAAACGGAATATATATGTGTAAGAACTGAACATATATGTGTAAGAAATGAATATATATGTGTAGGAACTGAATATATATGCGTAAGAAATGAATATATATGCGTAAGAACTGAATATATATGTGTAAGAACTGAATATATATGTGTAAGAACTGAATTTATATGCGTAAGAACTGAATATATATGCGTAAGACCGGAATATATATGTGTAAGAACGGAATATATATGTCTAAGAACGGAATATGTACGTGTAAGAACGGAATATATATGTGTAAGAACGGAATATATATGTGTTAGAAGTGAATATATATGTGTACCAAGGAATATATATGTGTAAGAACGGAATATGGATGTGTAAGAACGGAATATATATGTGTACGAAGTGAATATATATGTGTAAGAATTGAATATATATGTGTAAGAACGGAATATATATGTGTACGAACTGAATATATATGTGTAAGAACTGAATATATATTTGTAAGAACGGAATATATATGTGTAAGAACGGAATATATATGTGTAAGAACGGAATATGTATGTGTAAGAACGGAATATATATGTGTAAGAACTGAATATATATGTGTAAGAACTGAATATATATTTGTAAGAACTGAATATATATGTGTAAGAACTGAATATATATGAGTAAGAACTGAATATATATGCGTAAGAACGGAATATATATGTGTAAGAACGGAATATATATGTGTAAGAACGGAATATGTACGTCTAAGAACGGAATATGTGTAAGAACGAAATATATATGTGTATATATGTGTAAGAACGGAATATATATGTGTAAGAACTAAATATATATGTGTAAGAAGTGAATATATATGTGTAAGAACGGAATATATATGTGTAAGAACGGAATATATATGTGTATATATGTGTAAGAACGAAATATATATGTGTAAGAACTGAATATATATGTGTAAGAAGTGAATATATATGTGTAAGAACGGAATATATACGTGTAAAAACGGAATATATATGTGTAAGAACTGAACATATATGTGTAAGAAATGAATATATATGCGAAGGAACTGAATATATATGCGTAAGAAATGAATATATATGCGTAAGAACTGAATATATATGTGTAAGAACTTAATACATATGTGTAAGAACTGAATATATACGTGTAAGAACGGAATATATATGTGTAAGAAGTGAATATATATGTGTAAGAACTGAATATATATGTGTAAGAACGGAATATATATGTGTAAGAACGGAATAAATATGTGTAAGGACGGAATATATATATGTGTAAGAACTGAATATATATGTGTAAGATCTGAATATATATGAGTAAGAACTGAATATATATGCGTAAAACTGAATATATATGCGTAAGAACTAAACATATATGTGTAAGAAATGAATATATATGCGTAAGAACTGAATATATATGCGTAAGAACGGAATATATATGTGTAAGAACGGAATATATATGCGTAAGAACTGAATATATATGTGTAAGAACGGAATATATATGTGTAAGAACGGAATATATATGTGAAAGAACGGAATATATACGTGTAAGAACGGAATATATATGTGTAAGAACGGAATATATATGTGTAAGAACGGGATATGTGTAAGAACGGAATATATATGTGTAAGAACTGAATATATATGTGTAAGAACTGAATATATATTTGTAAGAACTGAATATATATGTGTAAGAACTGAATATATATGAGTAAGAACTGAATATATATGCCTAAGAACGGAATATGTATGTGTAAGAACGGAATATATATGTGTAAAAACGGAATATGTACGTCATAGAGCGAAATATATATGTGTAAGAACGGAATGTATATGTGTATATATGTGTAAGAACTGAATATATATGTGTAAGAACTGAATATATATGTATAAGAAGTGAATATATATGTGTAAGAACGGAATATATATGTGTAAGAGCGAAATATATGTATAAGAACGGAATATATATGTGTAAGAACTGAATATATGTGCGTAAGAACTGAATATATGCGTAAGAACGGAATATATATGCTTAAGAACGGAATATATATGTAAGAAGTGAATATATGTGTTAAGAACTGAATATATATGCGTGAGAACGGAATATATATGCGTAAGAACTGAATATATATGCGTAAGAACGGAATATATATGTGTAAAAACTGAATAAATATGTGTAAGAACGGAATATATATACGTAAGAACTGAATATATATGCGTAAAATTGAATATATATACGAAAGAACGGAATATATATGCGTAAGAACGGAAAATATATGTTAGAACGGAAAATATATGTGTAAGAACGGAATATATATATGTAAGAACGGAATATGTACGTGTAAGAACGGAATATATATGTGTAAGAACAGAATATATATGTGTAAGAACGGAATATCTATGTGTATAAATGGAATATATATGTGTAAGAACGGAATATATACGTGTAAGAACGGAATATATCCATGTAAGAACTTAATATATATGTGTAAGAACGGAATATATGTGTATGAATATATATGCGTAAGAACGGAATATATATGTGTAAGAACTGAATAAATATGTGTAAGAACTGAATATATATGCGTAAGAACTGAATATATATGCGTAAAATTGAATATATATGCGAAAGAACAGAATATACATGCGTAAGAACGGAAAATATATGTTAGAACGGAAAATATATGTGTAAGAACGGAATATATATATGTAAGAACGGAATATATACGTGTAAGAACGGAATATATATGTGTAAGAACAGAATATATATGTGTAGGAACGGAATATCTATGTGTATAAACGGAATATATATGTGTAAGAACGGAATATATATGTGTAAGAACTGAATATATATGTGTAAGAACTGAATATATATGTGTAAGAACGAAATATATATGTGTAAGAAGTGAATATATATGTGTAAGAACTGAATATATATGTGTAAGAACGGAATATATATGTGTAAGAACGGAATAAATATGTGTAAGAACGGAATATATATGTGTAAGAACTGAATATATATGTGTAAGAACTGAATATATATGTGTAAGAACGCACGCAATGTATGTGTAAGAACGGAATATGTACGTGTAAAAACGGAATATATATGTGTAAGAACTGAACATATATGTGTAAGAAATGAATACATATGCGTAGGAACTGAATATATATGCGTAAGAAATGAATATATATGCGTAAGAACTGAATATTTATGTGTAAGAACTGAAAATATATGCGTAAGAACTGATTATATATGCGTAAGAACGGAATATATATGTTAAAGAACGGAATATATATGTGTAAGAACGGAATATGTACGTGTAAGAACGGAATATATATGTGTAAGAACGGAATATATATGTGTAAGAACTGAATATATATGTGTAAGAACGGAATATATATGTGTAAGAACGGAATATATATGTGTAAGAACGGAATATATACGTGTAAGAACGGAATATATATGTGTAAGAACGGAATATATATGTGTAAGAACTGAATATATATGTGTAAGAACTGAATATATATTTGTAAGAACTGAATATATATGTGTAAGAACTGAATATATATGAGTACGAACTGAATATATATGCGTATGAACGGAATATATATGTGTAAGAACGGAATATATATGTGTAGGAAAGGAATATGTACGTCTAAGAACGGAATATATATGTGTAAGAACGGAATATATATGTGTATATATGTGTAAGAACGGAATATATATGTGTAAGAACTGAATATATATGTGTAAGAAGTGAATATATATGTGTAAGAACGGAATATATATGTGTAAGAACGCAATATATGTGTAAGAACGGAATATGTACGTGTAAAAACGGAATATATATGTGTAAGAACTGTACATATATGTGTAAGAAATGAATATATATGCGTAGGAACTGAATATATATGCGTAAGAAATGAATATATATGCGTAAGAACTGAATATATATGTGTAAGAACTTAATATATATGTGTAAGAACTGAATATATATGCGTAAGAACTGAATATATATGCGTAAGAACGGAATATATATGTGTAAGAACGGAATATATATGTGTAAGAACGGAATATGTACGTGTAAGAACGGAATATATACGTGTAAGAACGGAATATATATATGTAAGAAGTGAATAAATATGTGTAAGTATTGAATATATATGTGTAAGAACGGAATATATATGTGTAAGAACGGAAGATATATGTGTAAGAACTGAATATATGTGCGTAAGAACTAAACATACATGTGTAAGAACTGAATATATATGTATAAGAAGTGAATATATATGTGTAAGAAATGAATATATATGTGTAAGAACGGAATATATATGTGTAAGAACGGAATAAATATGTGTAAGAACGGAATAAATATGTGTAAGAACTGAATATATATGTGTAAGATCTGAATATATATGCGTAAGAACTGAATATATATGCGTAAAATTGAATATATATGCGTAAGAACTGAACATATATGTGTAACAAATGAATATATATGCGTAAGAACTGAATATATATGCGTAAGAACGGAATATATATGTGTAAGAACGGAATATATATGCGTAAGAACTGAATATATATGTGTAAGAACGGAATATATATGTGTAAGAACGGAATATATATGTGTAAGAAGGGAATATATACGTGTAAGAACGGAATATATATGTGTAAGAACGGAATATATATGTGTAAGAACGGAATATATATGTGTAAGAACTGAATATATATGTGTAAGAACTGAATATATATTTGTAAGAACTGAATATATATGTGTAAGAACTGAATATACATGCTTAAGAACTGAACATATATTTGTAAGAAATGAATATATATGCGTAAGAACTGAATATATATGCGTAAGAACTGAATATATATGTGTAAGAACGGAATAGATATGCGTAAGAACTGAATATATATGTATAAGAACGGAATATATATGTTTAAGAATGGAATATATATTTGTAAGAAAGGAATATATACCTGTAAGAACGGAATATATATTTGTAAAAACGGAATATATATGTGTAAGAACGGATATATATGTGTAAGAACGGAATATATATGTGTAAGAACAGAATATATATGTGTAACAACTGACTCTATATTTGTAAGAACTGAATATATATGTGTAAGAACTGAATATATATGAGTAAGAACTGAATATATATGCGTAAGAATGGAATATATATGTGTAAGAACGGAATATATATGTGTAAGAACGAAATATGTACGTCTTAGAACGGAATATATATGTGTAAGAACGGAATATATATGTGTATATATGTGTAAGAACGGAATATATATGTGTAAGACCGGAATAAATATGTGTAAGAACGGAATATATATGTGTAAGAAGTGAATATATATGTGTAAGAACTGAATATATATGTGTAAGAACGCAATGTATGTGTAAGAACGGAATATGTACGTGTAAATACGGAATATATATGTGTAAGAACTGAACATATATGTGTAAGAAATGAATATATATGCGTAGGAACTGAATATATATGCGTAAGAAAAGAATATATATGCGTAAGAACTGAATATATATGTGTAAGAACTGAATATTTATGTGTAAGAACTGAATATATATTCGTAAGAACTGATTATATATGCGTAAGAACGGAATATATATGTGTAAGAACGGAATATATATGTGTAAAACGGAATATGTACGTGTAAGAACGGAATATATATGTGTAAGAACGGAATATATATGTGTAAGAACTGAATATATATGAGTAAGAACTGAATATATATGTGTAAGAACGGAATATATATGTGTAAGAACTGAATATATATGTGTAAGAACTGAATATATATGTGTAAGAACGGAATATATATGTGTAAGAACGGAATAAATATGTGTAAGGACGGAATATATATGTGTAAGAACTGAATATATATGTGTAAGATCTGAATATATATGCGTAAGAACTGAATATATATGCGTAAAAATGAATATATATGCGTAAGAACTAAACATATATGTGTAAGCAATGAATATATATGCGTAAGAACTGAATTTATATGCGTAAGAACGGAATATATATGTGTAAGAACGGAATATATATGCGTAAGAACTGAATATATATGTGTAAGAACGGAATATATATGTGTAAGAACGGAATATATATGTGTAAGAACGGAATATATACGTGTAAGAACGGAATATATGTGTAAGAACGGAATATATATGTGTAAGAACGGAATATATATGTGTAAGAACGGAATATATCTGTGTAAGAACTGAATATATATGTGTAAGAACTGAATATATATGTGTAAGAACTGAATTTGTATGAGTAAGAACTGAATATATATGCGTAAGAACGGAATATATATGTGTAAGAACGGAATATATATGTGTAAGAACGAAATATGTACGTCTAAGAGCGGAATATATATGTGTAAGAACGGAATATATATGTGTATATATGTGTAAGAACGGAATATATATGTGTAAGAACTGAATATATATGTGTAAGAAAGGAATATATATATGTAAGAAGTGAATATATGTGTAAGAACTGAATATATATGCGTAAGAAAGGAATATATATGCGTAAGAACTGAATATATATGCGTAGGAACGGAATATATATGTGTAAGAACGGAATATATATGTGTAAGAACTGAATATATATGTGTATGAACGGAATATATGTGTATGAATATATATGCGTAAGAACGGAATATATATGTGTAAGAACGGAATATATATACGTAAGAACTGAATATATATGTGTAAGAACTGTATAAATATGTGTAAGAACTGAATATATATGCGTAAGAACTGAATATATATGCGTAAAATTGAATATATATGCGAAAGAACGGAATAGATATTCGTAAGAACGGAAAATATATGTTAGAACGGAATATCTATGTGTAAGAACAGAATATATATATGTAAGAACGGAATATATACGTGTAAGAACGGAATATCTATGTGTATAAACGGAATATATATGTGTAAGTACGGAATATATACGTGTAAGAACGAAATATATCCATGTAAGAACGGAATATATATGTGTAAGTACGGAATATATTGCGTTAGAACGGATATATAAGAACGGAATATATATGTGTAAGAACTGAATATATATGGGTAAGAACTGAATATATATGTGTAAGAACGGAATATATATGTGTAAGAAGTGAATATATGTGTAAGAACTGAATATATATGTGTAAGAACGGAATATATATGTGTAAGAACGGAATAAATATGTGTAAGAACGGAATATATATGTGTAAGAAGTGAATATATATGTGTAAGAACTGAATATATATGTGTAAGAACGCAATGTATGTGTAAGAACGGAATATGTACGTGTAAAAACGGAATATATATGTGTAAGAACTGAACATATATGTGTAAGAAATGAATATATATGCGTAGGAACTGAATATATATGCGTAAGAAATGAATATATATGCGTAAGAAGTGAATATATATGTGTAAGAACTGAATATTTATGTGTAAGAACTGAATATATATGCGTAAGAACTAATTATATATGCGTAAGAACGGAATATATATGTGTAAGAACGGAATATATATGTGTAAGAGCGGAATATGTACGTGTAAGAACGGAATATATATGTGTAAGAACGGAATATATATGTGTAAGAACTGCATATATATGTGTAAGAACAGAATATATATGTGTAAGAACGGAATATATATGTGTAAGAAGTGAATATATATGTGTAAGAAGTGAATATATATGTGTAAGAACGGAATATATATGTGTAAAAACGAAACATATATGTATAAGAACGGAATATATATGTGTAAGAACTGAATATATGTGCGTAAGAACTGAATATATATGCGTAAGAACGGATTATATATGCGTAAGAACTGAATATATATGCGTAAGAACGGAATATATATGTGTAAGAACTGAATAAATATGTGTAAGAACTGAATATATATGCGTAAGAACGGAATATGTAAGTGTAAGAACGGAATATATATGTGTAAGAACAGAATATATATGTGTAAGAACGGAATATCGATGTGTATAAACGGAATATATATGTGTAAGAACGGAATATATACTTGTAAGAACGGAATATATCCATGTAAGAACTGAATATATATGTGTAAGAACTGAATATATATGAGTAAGAACTGAATATATATGCGTAAGAACGGAATATATATGTGTAAGAACGGAATATATATGTGTAAGAACGGAATATGTACGTCTAAGAACGGAATATATATGTGTAAGAACGAAATATATATGTGTATATATGTGTAAGAACGAAATATATATGTGTAAGAACTGAATATATATGTGTAAGAAGTGAATATATATGTGTCAGAACGGAATATATATGTGTAAGAATGCAATATATGTGTAAAAACGAATATGTACGTTTAAAAACGGAATATATATGTGTAAGTACTGAACATATATGTGTAAGAAATGTATATATATGCGTAGGAACTGAATATATATGCGTAATGAATATATATGCGTAAGAACTGAATATATATGTGTAAGAACTGAATATATATGTGTAAGAACTGAATATATATGCGTAATAACTGAATATATATGCGTACGATCGGAATATATATGTGTAAGAACGGAATATATATGTGTAAGAACGGAATATGTACGTGTAAGAACGGAATATATATGTGTTAGAACGGAATATATATGTGTAAGAATTGAATATATATGTGTTAGAACTGAATATATATGTGTAAGAACGGAATATATATGTGTAAGAACTGAATATATATGCGTAAGAACGGAATATATATGTGTAAGAACGGAATATATATGCGTAATAACGGAATATATATGTGTAAGAACGGAATATATATGCGTAAGAACTGAATATATATGTGTAAGAACGGAATATATATGTGTAAGAACGGAATATATATGTGTAAGAACTGAATATTTATGTGTAAGAACTGAATATATATGAGTAAGAACTGAATATATATGCGTAAGAACGGAATATATATGTGAAAGAACGGAATATATATGTGTAAGAAGGAATATATACGTGTAAGAACGGAATATATATGTGTAAGAACGGAATATATATGTGTAAGAACGGAATATATATGTGTAAGAAATAAATATATATGCGTAAGAACTGAATATATATGTGTAAGAACTGAATATTTATGTGTAAGAACTGAATATATATGAGTAAGAACTGAATATATATGCGTAAGAACGGAATATATATGTGTAAGAACGGAATATATATGCGTAATAACGGAATATATATGTGTAAGAACGGAATATATATGCGTAAGAACTGAATATATATGTGTAAGAACGGAATGTATATGTGTAAGAACGGAATATATATATGTAAGAAGGGAATATATACGTGTAAGAACGGAATATATATGTGTAAGAACGGAATATATATGTGTAAGAACGGAATATATATGTGTAAGAACGGAATATATATGTGTAAGAACTGAATATATATTTGTAAGAATTGAATATATATGTGTAAGAACTGAATATATATGAGTAAGAACTGAATATATATGCGTAAGAACGGAATATATATGTGTAAGAACGGAATATATATGTGTAAGAACGGAATATGTACGTCTAAGAACGGAATATATATGTGTAAGAACGAAATATATATGTGTATATATGTGTAAGAACGGAATATATATGTGTAAGAACTGAATATATATGTGTTAGAAGTGAAAATATATGTGTAAGAACGGAATATATATGTGTAAGAACGCAATATATGTGTAAGAAAGGAATATGTACGTGTAAAAACGGAATATATATGTTTAAGAACTGAACATATATGTGCAAGAAATGAATATATATGTGTAGGAACTGAATATATATGCGTAAGAAATGAATATATATGCGTAAGAACTGAATATATATGTGTAAGAACTGAATATATATGTGTAAGAACTGAATTTATATGCGTAAGAACTGAATATATATGCGTAAGAACGGAATATATATGTGTAAGAACGGAATATATATGTCTAAGAACGGAATATGTACGTGTAAGAACGGAATATATATGTGTAAGAACGGAATATATATGTGTTAGAAGTGAATATATATGTGTACCAATTGAATATATATGTGTAAAAACGAAATATATGTGTAAGACCGGAATATATATGTGTAAGAAGTGAATATATATGTGTAAGAATTGAATATATATGTGTAAGAACGGAATATATATGTGTAAGAACTGAATATATATGTGTAAGAACTGAATATATATTTGTAAGAACGGAATATATATGTGTAAGAACGGATTATATATGTGTAAGAACGGAATATGTATGTGTAAGAACGGAATATATATGTGTAAGAACTGAATATATATGTGTAAGAACTGAATATATATTTGTAAGAACTGAATATATATGTGTAAGAACTGAATATATATGAGTAAGAACTGAATATATATGCGTAAGAACGGAATATATATGTGTAAGAACGGAATATATATGTGTAAGAACGGAATATGTACGTCTAAGAACGGAATATGTGTAAGAACGAAATATATATGTGTATATATGTGTAAGAACGGAATATATATGTGTAAGAACTGAATATATATGTGTAAGAAGTGAATATCTATGTGTAAGAACGGAATATATATGTGTAAGAACGCAATATATGTGTAAGAACGAATATGTACGTGTAAAAACGGAATATAAATGTGTAAGAACTGAACATATATGTGTAAGAAATGATTATATTTGCGTAGGAACTGAATATATATGCGTAAGAACGGAATATATATGTGTAAGAACGGAATATATATGTGTAAGAACGGAATATGTACGTGTAAGAACGGAATATATATGTGTAAGAACGGAATATATATGTGTAAGAACGGAATATAAATCCGTAAGAACGGAATACATATGCGTAAAACTGAATATATATGCGTAAGAACTGAACATATATGTGTAAGAAATGAATATATATGCGTAAGAACTGAATAAATATGCGTAAGAACGGAATATATATGTGTAAGAACTAAATATATGTGCGTAAGAACTGAATATAAACGTGTAAGAACGGAATATATATGTGTAAGAAGTGAATATATATGTGTAAGAACTGAATATATATGTGTAAGAACGGAATATATATGTGTAAGAACGGAATAAATATGTGTAAGAACTGAATATATATGTGTAAGATCTGAATATATATGCGTAAGAACTGAATATTTATGCGTAAAACTGAATATATATGCGTAAGAACTGAATATATATGTTTAAGAACAGAACATATATGCGTAAGAACTGAATATATATGCGTAAGAACGGAATATATATGTGTAAGAACGGAATATATATGCGTAAGAACTGAATATATATGTGTAAGAACGGAATATATATGTGTAAGAACGGAATATATATGTGTAAGAAGGAATATATACGTGTAAGAACGGAATATATATGTGTAAGAACGGAATATATATGTGTAAGAACGGAATATGTATGTGTAAGAACTGAATATATATGTGTAAGAACTGAATATATATTTGTAAGAACTGAATATATATGTGTAAGAACTGAATATATATGAGTCAGAACAGAATATATATGCGTAAGAACGGAATACATATGCGTAAAACTGAATATATATGCGTAAGAACTGAACATATATGTGTAAGAAATGAATATATATGCGTAAGAACTGAATATATATGCGTAAGAACGGAATATATATGTGTAAGAACGGAATATATATGTGTAAGAACGGAATATATATGTGTAAGAACGGAATATATACGTGTAAGAACGGAATATATATGTGTAAGAACGGAATATATATGTGTAAGAACGGAATATATATGTGTAAGAACTGAATATATATGTGTAAGAACTGAATATATATTTGTAAGAACTGAGAATATATGTGTAAGAACTGAATATATATGAGTAAGAACTGAATATACATGCGTAAGAACGGAATATATATCTGTAAGAACGGAATATATATGTGTAAGAACGGAATATGTACGTCTAAGAACGGAATATATATGTGTATATATGTGTAAGAACGGAATATATATGTGTAAGAACTGAATATATATGTGTAAGAAGTGAATATATATGTGTAAGAACGGAATATATATGTGTAAGAATGCAATATATGTGTAAGAAAGGAATATGTACGTGTAAAAACGGAATATATATGTGTAAGAACTGAACATATATTTGTAAGAAAATGAATATATATGTTTAGGAACTGAATATATATGCGTAAGAAATGAATATATATGCGTAAGAACTGAATATATATGTGTAAGAACTGAATATATATGGTGTAAGAACTGAATATATATGCGTAAGAACTGAATATATATGCGTAAGAACGGAATATATATGTGTAAGAACGGAATATATATGTGTAAGAACGGAATATGTACGTGTAAGAACGGAATATATATGTGTAAGAACGGAATATATATGTGTAAGAAGTGAATATATATGTGTAAGAATGAATATATATGTGTAAGAACGGAATATATATGTGTAAGAACTGAATATATATGTGTAAGAACTGAATATATATTTGTAAGAACTGAATATATATGTGTAAGAACTGAATATATATGAGTAAGAACTGAATATATATGCGTAAGAACGGAATATATATGCGTAAAACTGAATATATATGCGTAAGAACTGAACATATATGTGTAAGAAATGAATATATATGCGTAAGAACTGAATATATATGAGTAAGAACTGAATATATATGCGTAAGAACGGAATATATATGAGTAAGAACTGAATATATATGCGTAAGAACGGAATATATATGTGTAAGAACGGAATATATATTTGTAAGAACTGAATATATATGTGTGAGAACTGAATATATATGAGTAAGAACTGAATATATATGCGTAAGAACGGAATATATATGTGTAAGAACGGAATATATATGTGTAAGAACGGAATATGTACGTCTAGAACGGAATATATATGTGTAAGAACGGAATATATATGTGTATATATGTGTAAGAACGGAATATATATGTGTAAGAACTGAACATATATATGTGTAAGAAATGAATATATATGCGTAAGAACTGAACATATATATGTGTAAGAAATGAATATATATGCGTAAGAACTAAATATATAGGCGTAAGAACGGAATATGTATGTGTAAGAACGGAATATATATGCGTAAGAACTGAATATATATGTGTAAGAACGAAATATATATGTGTAAGAACGGAATATATATGTGTAAGAACGGAATATATACGTGTAAGAACGGAATATATATGTGTAAGAACGGAATATATATGTGTAAGAACGGAATATGTATGTGTAAGAACTGAATATATATGTGTAAGAACTGAATATATATTTGTAAGAACTGAATATGTATGTGTAAGAACTGAATATATATGAGTAAGAACTGAATATATATGCGTAAGAACGGAATATATGTGTAAAAACGGAATATATATGTGTAAGAACGGAATATGTATGTGTAAGAACTGAATATATATGTGTAAGAACGGAATATATATGTGTAAGAACGGAATATATATGTGTATATATGTGTAAGAACGGAATATATATGTGCGAGAACTGAATATATATGTGTAAGAAGTGAATATATATGTGTAAGAACGGAATATATATGTGTAAGAACGCCATATATGTGTAAGAACGGAATATGTACGTGTAAAAACGGAATATATATGTGTAAGAACTGAACATATATGTGTAAGAAATGAATATATATGCGTTGGAACTGAATATATATGCGTAAGAACTGAATATATATGTGTAAGAACTGAATATATATGTGTAAGAACTGAATATATATGCGTAAGAACTGAATATATATGCGTAAGAACGGAATATATATGTGTATGAACGGAATATATATGTGTAAGAACGGAATATGTTCGTGTAAGAACGGAATATATATGTGTAACAACGGAATATATATGTGTAAGAAGTGAATATATATGTGTAAGAATTGAATATATATGTGTAAGAACGGAATATATATTTGTAAGAACGGAATATATATGTGTAAGAACTTAATATATGTGCGTAAGAACTGAATATATATGTGTAAGAACGGAATATATATGTGTAAGAACTGAATATATATGTGTAAGAACTGAATATATATGTGTAAGATCTGAATATATATGCGTAAGAACTGAATATATATGTGTAAGATCTGAATATATATGCGTAAGAACTGAACATATATGTGTAAGAAATGAATATATATGCGTAAGAACTGAATATATATGCGTTAGAAATGAATATATATGCGTAAGAACTGAATATATATGTGTAAGAACAGAATATATATGTGTAGGATCTGAATATATATGCGTAAGAACTGAATATATATGCGTAAGTACGGAATATATATGTGTAAGAACGGAATATATATGTGTAAGAACGGAATATGTACATGTAAGAACGGAATATATATGTGTAAGAACGGAATATATATGTGTAAGAACGGAATATATATGTGTAAGAATTGAATATATATGTGTAACAACGGAATATGTATGTGTAAGAACGGAATATATATGTGTAAGAACTGAATAAATGTGCGTAAGAACTGAATATATATGTGTAAGAACGGAATATATATGTGTAAGAACTGAATATATATGTGTAAGAAATGAATATATATGTGTAAGATCTGAATATATATGCGTAAAACTGAATATATATGCGTAAGAACTGAACATATATGTGTAAGAAATGAATATATATGCGTAAGAACTGAATATATATGTGTAAGAACGGAATATATATGTGTAAGAACGGAATATATATGTGTAAGAACGGAATATATATGTGTAAGAACTGAATATATATCTGTAAGAACTGAATATATATTTGTAAGAACTGAATATATATGTGTAAGAACTGAATATATATGAGTAAGAACTGAATATATATGCGTAAGAACGGAATATATATGAGTAAGAACTGAATATATATGCGTAAGAACGGAATATATATGTGTAAGAACAGAATATATATTTGTAAGAACTGAATATATATGTGTGAGAACTGAATATATATGAGTAAGAACTGAATATATATGCGTAAGAACGGAATATATATGTGTAAGAACGGAATATATATGTGTAAGAACGGAATATGTACGTCTAGAACGGAATATATATGTGTAAGAACGGAATATATATGTGTATATATGTGTAAGAACGGAATATATATGTGTAAGAACTGAATATATATGTGTAAGAAGTGAATATATATGTGTTAGAACGGAATATATATGTGTAAGAACGCACTATATGTGTAAGAACGGAATATGTACGTGTAAAAACGGAATATATATGTGTAAGCACTGAACATTTATGTGTAAGAACGGAATATATATGCGTAAGGACGGAATATATATGCGTAAAACTGAATATATATGCGTAAGAACTGAACATATATATGTGTAGAAATGAATATATATGCGTAAGAACTAAATATATAGGCGTAAGAACGAATATTTATGTGTAAGAACGGAATATATATGCGTAAGAACTGAATATATATGTGTAAGAACGGAATATATATGTGTAAGAACGGAATATATATGTGTAAGAACGGAATATATACGTGTAAGAACGGAATATATATGTGTAAGAACGGAATATATATGTGTAAGAACTGAATATATATGTGTAAGAACTGAATATATATTTGTAAGAACTATATATGTATGTGTAAGAACTGAATATATATGAGTAAGAACTGAATATATATGCGTAAGAACGGAATATATGTGTAAAAACGGAATATATATGTGTAAGAACGGAATATGTATGTGTAAGAACTGAATATATATGTGTAAGAACGGAATATATATGTGTAAGAACGGAATATATATGTGTATATATGTGTAAGAACGGAATATATATGTGTGAGAACTGAATATATATGTGTAAGAAGTGAATATATATATGTAAGAACGGAATATATATGTGTAAGAACGCCATATATGTGTAAGAACGGAATATGTAAGTGTAAAAACGGAATATATATGTGTAAGAACTGAACATATATGTGTAAGAAATGAATATATATGCGTTGGAACTGAATATATATGCGCAAGAACTGAATATATATGTGTAAGAACTGAATATATATGTGTAAGAACTGAATATATATGCGTAAGAACTGAATATATATGCGTAAGAACGGAATATATATGTGTATGAACGTAATATATATGTGTAAGAACGGAATATGTACGTGTAAGAACGGAATATATATGTGTAACAACGGAATATATATGTGTAAGAAGTGAATATATATGTGTAAGAATTGAATATATATGTGTAACAACGGAATATATATTTGTAAGAACGGAATATATATGTGTAAGAACTGAATATATGTGCGTAAGAACTGAATATATATGTGTAAGAACGGAATATATATGTGTAAGAACTGAATATATATGTGTAAGAACTGAATATATATGTGTAAGATCTGAATATATATGCGTAAGAACTAAATATATATGTGTAAGATCTGAATATATATGCGTAAGAACTGAACAAATATGTGTAAGAAATGAATATATATGCGTAAGAACTGAATATATATGCGTTAGAAATGAATATATATGCGTAAGAACTGAATATATATGTGTAAGAACTGAATATATATGTGTAAGAACGAAATATATATGCGTAAGAACTGAATATATATGCGTAAGTACGGAATATATATGTGTAAGAACGGAATATATATGTGTGAGAACGGAATATGTACATGTAAGAACGGAATATATATGTGTAAGAACGGAATATATATGTGTAAGAACGGATTATATATGTGTAAGAATTGAATATATATGTGTAACAACGGAATATATATGTGTAAGAACGGAATATATATGTGTAAGAACTGAATAAATGTGCGTAAGAACTGAATATATATGTGTAAGAACGGAATATATATGTGTAAGAACTGAATATATATGTGTAAGAAATGAATATATATGTGTAAGATCTGAATATATATGCGTAAAACTGAATATATATGCGTAAGAACTGAACATATATGTGTAAGAAATGAATATATATGCGTAAGAACTGAATATATATGCGTAAGAACGGAATACATATGTGTAAGAACGGAATATATATGCGTAAGAACTTAATATATATGTGTAAGAACGGAATATATATGTGTAAGAACGGAATATATACGTGTAAGAACGGAATATATATGTGTAAGAACGGAATATATATGTGTAAGAACGGAATATATATGTGTAAGAACGGAATATATATGTGTAAGAACTGAATATATATGTGTAAGAACTGAATATATATTTGTAAGAACTGAATATATATGTGTAAGAACTGAATATATATGAGTAAGAACTGAATATATATGCCTAAGAACGGAATATATATGTGTAAGAACGGAATATATATGTGTAAGAACGGAATATGTACGTCTAAGAACGGAATATATATGTGTAAGAACGGAATATATATGTGTATATATGTGTAAGAACGGAATAAATATGTGTAAAAACTGAATATATATGTGTAAGAAGTGAATATATATGTGTAAGAACTGAATATATATGTGTAAGAACGCAATATATGTGTAAGAACGGAATATATATGCGTAAGAACGGAATATATATGCGTAAGAACTGAATATATATGCGTAAGAACGGAATATATATGTGTAAAAACGGAATATATATGTGTAAGAACGGAATATATATACGTAAGAACTGAATATATATGTGTAAGAACTGAATAAATATGTGTAAGAACTGAATATATATGCGTAAGAACTGATTATATTTGCGTAAAATTGAATATATATTCGAAAGAACGGAATATATATGCCTAAGAACGGAAAATATATGTAAGAACGGAATATATATGTGAAAGAACGGAATATATATATGTAAGAACGGAGTATATACGTGTAAGAACGGAATATATATGTGTAAGAACAGAATATATATGTGTAAGAACGGATTATCTATGTGTATAAACGAATATATATGTGTAAGAACAGAATATATACGTTTAAGAACGGAATATATCCATGTAAGAACGGAATATATATGTGTAAGAACGAAATATATACGTGTAAGAACGGAATATATATGCGTAAGAGCTGAATATATATGTGTTAGAACGGAATATATATGTGTAAGAACAGAATATATATGTGTAAGAACGGAATATATACGTGTAAGAACGGAATATATATGTGTAAGAACGCAATATATATGTGTAAGAAAGGAATATATATGTGTAGGAAATGAATATATATGTGTAAGAACTGAATATATATGTGTAAGAACTGAATATATATTTGTAAGAATTGAATATATTTGTGTAAGAACTGAATATATATGAGTAAGAACTGAATATATATGCCTCAGAACGGAATATATATGTGTAAGAACGGAATATATATGTGTAACAACGGAATATATATGTATAAGAACGGAATATATATGTGTAAGAACTGAATAAATGTGCGTAAGAACTGAATATATATGTGTAAGAACGGAATATATATGTGTAAGAACTGAATATATATGTGTAAGAAATGAATATATATGTGTAAGATCTGAATATATATGCGTAAGAACTGAATATATATGCGTAAAACTGAATATATATGCGTAAGAACTGAACATATAAGTGTAAGAAATGAATATATATGCGTAAGAACTGAATATATATGCGTAAGAACGGAATACATATGTGTAAGAACGGAATATATATGCGTAAGAACTTAATATATATGTGTAAGAACGGAATATATATGTGTAAGAACGGAATATATACGTGTAAGAACGGAATATATATGTGTAAGAACGGAATATATATGTGTAAAAACGGAATATATATGTGTAAGAACGGAATATATATGTGTAAGAACGGAATATATATGTGTAAGAACTGAATATATATCTGTAAGAACTGAATATATATTTGTAAGAACTGAATATATATGTGTAAGAACTGAATATATATGAGTAAGAACTGAATATATATGCGTAAGAACGGAATATATATGAGTAAGAACTGAATATATATGCGTAAGAACGGAATATATATGTGTAAGAACGGAATATATATTTGTAAGAACTGAATATATATGTGTGAGAACTGAATATATATGTGTAAGAACGGAATATATATGTGTAAGAACGGAATATATATGTGTAAGAACTGAATATATATGTGTAAGAACTGAATATATATTTGTAAGAACTGAATATATATGTGTAAGAACTGAATATATATGAGTAAGAACTGAATATATATGCCTAAGAACGGAATATATATGTGTAAGAACGGAATATATATGTGTAAGAACGGAATATGTACGTCTAAGAACGGAATATATATGTGTAAGAACGGAATATATATATGTGTATAAATGTGTAAGAACGGAATATATATGTGTAAGAACTGAATATATATGTGTAAGAAGTGAATATATATGTGTTAGAACGGAATATATATGTGTAAGAACGCACTATATGAGTAAGAACGGAATATGTACGTGTAAAAACGGAATATATATGTGTAAGCACTGAACATTTATGTGTAAGAACGGAATATATATGCGTAAGGACGGAATATATATGCGTAAAACTGAATATATATGCGTAAGAACTGAACATATATATGTGTAAGAAATGAATATATATGCGTAAGAACTAAATATATAGGCGTAAGAACGGAATATTTATGTGTAAGAACGGAATATATATGCGTAAGAACTGAATATATATGTGTAAGAACGGAATATATATGTGTAAGAACGGAATATATATGTGTAAGAACGAAATATATACGTGTAAGAACGGAATATATATGTGTAAGAACGGAATATATATGTGTAAGAACGGAATATGTATGTGTAAGAACTGAATATATATGTGTAAGAACTGAATATATATTTGTAAGAACTGAATATGTATGTGTAAGAACTGAATATATATGAGTAAGAACTGAATATATATGCGTAAGAACGGAATATATGTGTAAAAACGGAATATATATGTGTAAGAACGGAATATGTATGTGTAAAAACTGAATATATATGTGTAAGAACGGAATATATATGTGTAAGAACGGAATATATATGTGTATATATGTGTAAGAACGGAATATATATGTGTGAGAACTGAATATATATGTGTAGGAAGTGAATATATATGTGTAAGAACGGAATATATATGTGTAAGAACGCCATATATGTGTAAGAACGGAATATGTACGTGTAAAAACGGAATATATATGTGTAAAAACTGAACATATATGTGTAAGAAATGAATATATATGCGTTGGAACTGAATATATATGCGTAAGAACTGAATATATATGTGTAAGAACTGAATATATA
Source organism: Cyrtodaria siliqua (assembly GCA_037043455.1). Classification (NCBI taxonomy): domain Eukaryota; kingdom Metazoa; phylum Mollusca; class Bivalvia; order Adapedonta; family Hiatellidae; genus Cyrtodaria; species Cyrtodaria siliqua. The sequence continues at coordinate 30,854 of JAWPHD010019250.1, forward strand.
TGTGTAAGAACTGAATATATATGCGTAAGAACTGAATATATATGCGTAAGAACGGAATATATATGTGTAAGAACTGAATATATATGTGTAAGAACTGAATATATATGCGTAAGAACTGAATATATATGCGTAAGAACGGAATATATATGTGTATGAACGGAATATATATGTGTAACAACGGAATATGTACGTTTAAGAACGGAATATATATGTGTAACAACGGAATATATATGTGTAAGAAGTGAATATATATGTGTAAGAATTGAATATATATGTGTAAGAACGGAATATATATTTGTAAGAACGGAATATATATGTGTAAGAACTGAATATATGTGCGTAAGAACTGAATATATATGTGTAAGAACGGAATATATATGTGTAAGAACTGAATATATATGTGTAAGAACTGTGTAAGATCTGAATATATATGCGTAAGAACTGAATATATATGTGTAAGATCTGAATATATATGCGTAAGAACTGAACATATATGTGTAAGAAATGAATATATATGCGTAAGAACTGAATATATATGCGTTAGAAATGAATATATATGCGTAAGAACTGAATATATATGTGTAAGAACTGAATATATATGTGTAGGAACTGAATATATATGCGTAAGAACTGAATATATATGCGTAAGTACGGAATATATATGTGTAAGAACGGAATATATATGTGTAAGAACGGAATATGTACATGTAAGAACGGAATATATATGTGTAAGAACGGAATATATATGTGTAAGAACGGAATATATATGTGTAAGAATTGAATATATATGTGTAAGAACGGAATATATATGTGTAAGAACGGAATATATATGTGTAAGAACTGAATAAATGTGCGTAAGAACTGAATATATATGTATAAGAACGGAATATATATGTGTAAGAACTGAATATATATGTGTAAGAAATGAATATATATGTGTAAGATCTGAATATATATGCGTAAGAACTGAATATATATGCGTAAAACTGAATATATATGCGTAAGAACTGAACATATATGTGTAAGAAATGAATATATATGCGTAAGAACTGAATATATATGCGTAAGAACGGAATACATATGTGTAAGAACGGAATATATATGCGTAAGAACTTAATATATATGTGTAAGAACGGAATATATATGTGTAAGAACGGAATATATACGTGTAAGAACGGAATATATATGTGTAAGAACGGAATATATATGTGTAAGAACGGAATATATATGTGTAAGAACGGAATATATATGTGTAAGAACTGAATATATATGTGTAAGAACTGAATATATATGTGTAAGAACTGAATATATATTTGTAAGAACTGAATATATATGTGTAAGAACTGAATATATATGTGTAAGAACGGAATATATATGTGTAAGAACGGAATATGTACGTCTAAGAACGGAATATATATGTGTAAGAACGGAATATATATGTGAATATATGTGTAAGAACGGAATAAATATGTGTAAAAACTGAATATATATGTGTAAGAAGTGAATATATATGTGTAAGAACTGAATATATATGTGTAAGAACGCAATATATGTGTAAGAACGGAATATATATGCGTAAGAACGGAATATATATGCGTAAGAACTGAATATATATGCGTAAGAACGGAATATATATGTGTAAAAACGGAATATATATGTGTAAGAACGGAATATATATACGTAAGAACTGAATATATATGTGTAAGAACTGAATAAATATGTGTAAGAACTGAATATATATGCGTAAGAACTGATTATATTTGCGTAAAATTGAATATATATTCGAAAGAACGGAATATATATGCGTAGGAACGGAAAATATATGTAAGAACGGAATATATATGTGAAAAAACGGAATATATATATGTAAGAACGGAATATATACGTGTAAGAACGGAATATATATGTGTAAGAACAGAATATATATGTGTAAGAACGGATTATCTATGTGTATAAACGGAATATATATGTGTAAGAACGGAATATATATGTGTAAGAACGGAATAAATTTGTGTAAGAACGGAATATATATGTGTAAGAACTGAATATATATGTGTAAGATCTGAATATATACGCGTAAGAACTGAATACATATGCGTAAAAAAGAATATATATGCGTAAGAACTGAACATATATGTGTAAGAAATGAATATATATGCGTAAGAACTGAATATATATGCGTAAGAACGGAATATATATGTGTAAGAACGAAATATATGTGCGTAAGAACGGAATATATATGTGTAAGAACGGAATATATATGTGTAAGAACGGAATATATACGTGTAAGAACGGAATATATATGTGTAAGAACGGAATATATATGTGTAAGAACGGAATATATATGTGTAAGAGCGGAATATATATGTGTAAGAACTGAATATATATGTGTAAGAACTGAATATATATTTGTAAGAACTGAATATATATGTGTAAGAACTGAATATATATGCGTAAGAACGGAATGTATATGTGTACTTACGGAATATATATGTTTAAGAACGGAATATATATGTGTAAGAACGGAATATATATGTGTAAGAACGGAATATGTATGTGTAAGAACTGAATATATATGTGTAAGAACTGAATATATATTTGTAAGAACTGAATATATATGTGTAAGAACTGAATATATATGAGTAAGAACTGAATATGTATGCGTAAGAACGGAATATATATGTGTAAGAATGGAATATATATGTGTAAGAACGAAATATGTACGTCTAAGAACGGAATATATATGTGTAAGAACGGAATATATATGTGTATATATGTGTATGAACGGAATATATATGTGTAAGAACTGAATATATATGTGTAATAAGTGAATATATATGTGTAAGAACTGAATATATATGTGTAAGAACGCAATATATATGTGTACGAACGGAATATATATGTGTAAGAACGGAATATATATGTGTAAGAGCGGAATATATATGTGTAAGAACTGAATATATATGTGTAAGAACTGAATATATATTTGTAAGAACTGAATATATATGTGTAAGAACTGAATATATATGCGTAAGAACGGAATATATATGTGTAATTACGGAATATATATGTGTAAGAATGGAATATATATGTGTAAGAACGGAATATATATGTGTAAGAACGGAATATATATGTGTAAGAACTGAATATATATGTGTAAGAACTGAATATATATTTGTAAGAACTGAATATATATGTGTAAGAACTGAATATATATGAGTAAGAACTGAATATGTATGCGTAAGAACGGAATATATATGTTTAAGAACGGAATATATATGTGTAAGAACGGAATATGTACGTCTAAGAACGGAATATATATGTGTAAGAACGGAATATATATGTGTATATATGTGTATGAACGGAATATATATGTGTAAGAACTGAATATATATGTGTAATAAGTGAATATATATGTGTAAGAACTGAATATATATGTGTAAGAACGCAATATATGTGTAAGAACGGAATATGTACGTGTAAAAACGGAATATATATGTGTAAGAACTGAACATATATGTGTAAGAAATGAATATATATGCGTAGGAACTGAATATATATGCGTAAGAAATGAATATATATGTGTAAGAACTGAATATATATGTGTAAGAACTGACTATATATGTGTAAGAACGGAATATATATGTGTAAGAACGGAATAAATATGTGTAAGAACGGAATATATATGTGTAAGAACTGATTATATATGTGTAAGATCTGAATATATACGCGTAAGAACTGAATATATATGCGTAAAACTGAATATATATGCGTAAGAACTGAACATATATGTGTAAGAACTGAATATGTATGCGTAAGAACGGAATATATATGTGTAAGAACGGAATATGTACGTCTAAGAACGGAATATGTATGTGTAAGAACGGAATATATATGTGTATATATGTGTAAGAACGGAATATATATGTGTAAGAACTGAATATATATGCGTAAGAAGTGAATATATATGTGTAAGAACTGAATATATATGTGTAAGAACGCAATATATGTGTAAGAACGGAATATGTACGTGTACAAACGGAATATATATGTGTAAGAACTGAACATATATGTGTAAGAAATGAATATATATGCGTAGGAACTGAATATATATGCGTAAGAAATGAATATATATGTGTAAGAACTGAATATATATGTGTAAGAACTGAATATATATGCGTAAGAACGGAATATATATGTGTAAGAACGGAATATATATGTGTAAGAACGGAATATGTACGTGTTAGAACGGAATATATATGTGTAAGAACGGTATATATATGTGTAAGAAGTGAATATGTATGTGTAATAATTGAATATATATGCGTAAGAACGGAATATATATGTGTAAGAACGGAATATGTACATGTAAGAACGGAATATATATGTGTAAGAACGGTATATATATGTGTAAGAAGTGAATATGTATGTGTAAGAATTGAATATATATGTGTAAGAACGGAATATATATGTGTAAGAACGGAATATATATGTGTAAGAACTGAATATATATGCGTAAGAACGGAATATATATGTGTAAGAACGGAATATATATGTGTAAGAACGGAATATGTACATGTCAGAACGGAATATATATGTGTAAGAAGTGAATATGTATGTGTAAGAACTGAATATATGTGCGTAAGAACTGAATATATATGTGTAAGAACTGAATATATATTTGTAAGAACTGAATATATATGTGTAAGAACTGAATATATATGAGTAAGAACTGAATATATATGCGTAAGAACGGAATATATATGTGTAATTACGGAATATATATGTGTAAGAACGGAATATATATGTGTAAGAACGGAATATATATGTGTAAGAACGGAATATATATGTGTAAGAACTGAATATATATGTGTAAGAACTGAATATATATTTGTAAGAACTGAATATATATGTGTAAGAACTGAATATATATGAGTAAGAACTGAATATGTATGCGTAAGAACGGAATATATATGTGTAAGAACGGAATATGTACGTCTAAGAACGGAATATATATGTGTCAGAACGGAATATATATGTGTATATATGTGTAAGAACGGAATATATATGTGTAAGAACTGAATATATATGTGTAATAAGTGAATATATATGTGTAAGAACTGAATATATGTGTAAGAACGCAATATATGTGTAAGAACGGAATATGTACGTGTAAAAACGGAATATATATGTGTAAGTACTGAACATATATGTGTAAGAAATGAATATATATGCGCAGGAACTGAATATATATGCGTAATGAATATATATGCGTAAGAACTGAATATATATGTGCAAGAACTGAATATATATGTGTAAGAACTGAATATATATGCGTAAGAACTGAATATATATGCGTAAGATCGGAATATATATGTGTAAGAACGGAATATATATGTGTAAGAACGGAATATATATGTGTAAGAACTGAATATATATGTGTAAGAACGGAATATGTACGTGTAAGAACGGAATATATATGTGTAAGAACTGAATATATATGTGTAAGAACTGAATATATATGTGTAAGAACGGAATATATATGTGTAAGAACGGAATAAATATGTGTAAGAACGGAATATATATGAGTAAGAACTGAATATATATGTGTAAGATCTGAATATATACGCGTAAGAACTG
>JAWPHD010019251.1:0-36487 GCA_037043455.1 Cyrtodaria siliqua
AGAGGTCAAGGCACACTGCATGCGCCTGTAGTATTTTGGGAGAGATCATCACTAAATAAAGATTCACTATTACAGACGTCTTGTTCTTTAAACACACCCATCAAACTTTACACTTGCAACAATGCCCTAAACATTTTCAGTTAAAATGTAGACAACCGAGACGCAACACACTCAAATACACCCATCCACATTGTTCTAATTTAGCATATATGTATTAAAACAGCTGATTGACCCACTTACCGCGAACATAGAGTGCAGTAAATTCCCCGACCTGCATACAACACCAGTAAACAGTTATGAAAGGGACATTCCATTTTTAAATTCAGGGGAATCAGGTGGATTACGCCCAAGCCCGCAGCAAACCCCGCTAAACGAACGCAAGAAACGAAGTTACCAATGCTTAGAAACCGTTTCAATTCAACCCAGACAGCCATAACCACACAATATGGGAGTAATATTAATCAATGTCTACCTAAAGTCCCACCGATCAGGTTATTTAGTGCAAAAATTAACAGCGTGGGAAACTATGACGTCACTCCAAATTTTGGCAATACTAATTAAATAATTTACGAGAACGTTTATTTATAGTTAATATTAATTAGAAAAGGAATCTCACAGGATATAAACAAAGGAAGAGACGAAATAAAGCTTATGTCAATAAAATTGAAAGAAAAAGTTGTTCTGACGAGAATCAAAAATGGCCAGGCAAATAAGGGAAAATATAGAACGTTATTTGCATCAATCAACAACGTAAACATCTGTATGAATAAATTGAAACAAATATGACCTAATCGAAGATAAAATCACGAGCAACAGGATTATTACAAAATCATACATCCTGCGAGTCTGATTTCAATAAATTTAAGTTTTTAACTGTAAGCTCAAAGCATATCTCACCTCTCTGTGAAAATATTAGGAGAAAAAGGGAAGTTGCCGGTGTACATGTACGAATAACTTCACCGTGAAATTTACTCAATCCCAATAAATTCAAACAGCTAGTGTGTCCTCCAATAACCATTGACTATAACAGATATTATAGTCAGCAATATAAAACATTCAACCCTTTACCCCTTATGCTGACAGGATCTGGTCTGTACTGACTCGCCTTTATCCTGGCTGGATCCGGCCTCGATGCACTAGCGGTTGCATTAGATCACCCCAAAACACCTGTTTGAACATAGAACGAGGACGTGGTAATGGGGAAATAATTTGGAACAAATATACGATTATATAAAAAAAAATATGATTTTACGGCAGATGAAGTTGGGAAGAATTATTTTTCAGCTTGATGCTTGAAGTTATTTGCTGATTGAAATAATGGGATTCCTGGCAAATAGTCATAGAAATGGTGATTAAAGTGACAACATTTTCTGTTCGTTTTTCATTCGAAGGAAATTGCCAACTACAAGCAAAAATAAAATAAATTGGCCGGGAAAAAAAGAATTTTTTTGCGTGTTCTAAAAAGATCAATTATAGTTACAAATTCTCCTTAACCTTGGTGTGATCAAATCGAAGTGCTAAACATTTTGATCATCGAATGCCAGCATACAAATTTACTGGGCATTGAAAAAACAAAGATCCAAATTAGAAACAAATAAAAAATGAGGTGATAAAGACCTCGAAAATCGTGTACCAAGTGGCACAAATAGACATGACCACAATACTGGGAATGATGATACAAACAAATTAACATTTGAATGTAACTGTAACTGAAAAACAAAGGGAAAGCCTCGTTATTGAAAAAAGATGGCATTAGGTCAGTGCTTTAGTCATTCCTCCGTTTTGTCCCTTGTGCTGTTGTATTATTACTCGCGCTTTCACAAATAGATGTAGGTATCACGTCCTTAACGTCGCGTTGGCGTCCCGTCATGTAACACATGTTTGTCCCGTCCGATCACGTTGCATCCCGTAATAAATTTTCATTACTTGCATTCTTCAAACAGTTTTTAATGGGTTTTTCCCAAACTTCATATACACATAACAACTGATCACCATATGTCGCCCTACATCATCTGTTGTTGATTGCCTAATTTATTACAGATGGCACTTTGTTTGACTTGAAATTTAAGCAGGGATATTCATCACCTTCAGTGATATTTCTAGTTATATTGATCTTCCACAGACTTAAGTGCTGTGCATGCTGCATGCTTATGTAATTAACGTGACGCCTGTTGTCAGTCATTTATCCATTTCAACCAATCAAACCAATAAGATACCTCCGACAAACAGTAGTATGTGCAACTGTATTGTAATATTTATCCTATTGTTAAAAAGGTCGGACATCAACAATAGGGCAGAGATATTTAAGTACAGGCGTTACATTAATTCCTGGACACACCAACTCAGCTCAGTGGGATACACATTCTGATCATACTGATCTTTTACCAGCTCAAATCACAGACATCAACAATAGGGCTGAGATATCGAAGTACAGGCGTTACGTTAATTCCTGGACGCACCAACTCAGCTCAGTGGGATACACATTCTGATCATATTGACCTTCTACCAGCTCATATCACAGACATCAACAATAGGGCTGAGATATCTAAGTACAGCTCCTTTATGGCGGTGGCGCTAGGGCTAATCATGTATTTCTGAACGCTATATGGCTATACTCATGCCACTTTTAAGCAGAACATAAGTGCGGCTCTTCGTCTTTTTAGCTCTACTGATCAGAGATCAGCAGAGCTTATGCCGTGGTGCGGCGTCCGTCGTCCGTCTGTCCGTCTGTCCGTCCGTCTGTCCGTTAACTTTTATTTGTAGCGACTACTCCTCTGAAACTACTTGATGGATATTCATAAAACTTTACAGAAATGTTGCCCATGTGGTCTAGTTGATCCTAGCAAAAATTCATGTTGATGTGAAATCCAAGATGGCCGCCAAAGCTAAAAATAGATTTTTTAAATTCAAGTTTGTAGCGACTACTTCTTGAAAACTATAAGTGATATTGATATGGGACTTTTTCTAAAATGATCTGCATGACATGATGTTGATCCTAGTCAAAAATCGTTTTGATTCAACGTTAAACATGGCTGCCAGCGGCCATCTTTGTTTACATAGAGTTTTATAATAAAAACTTGTAGCGACTACTCCTCTGAAACTACTTTGCGGATTGTCATGAAACGTTACAGGAATGTTGCTCTTGATGTCTAATTGATCCTAGAAAAATTTCAGGTCAGCCGGAAATTCAAGATGGCCGTCACAGCTAAAAATAGATTTTTAAAAAATAAGTTTGTAGCGACTACTTCTTGAAAACTATAAGTGATATTGATATGGGACTTTTTCTAAAATGATCAGCATGACATGATGTAGATCCTTGTGGAAAATTATTTTGATTCGACGTTAAACATGGCTGCCAGTGGCCATCTTTGGTTACATAGAGTTATATAGTAAAAACTTGTAGCGACTACTCCTCAGAAACTACTTGACGGATGTTCATGAAACTTCACAGGAATGTTGCTCTTGATGTCTAGTTGATCCTAGAAAAATTTCAGGTCGGCCGGAAATTCAAGATGGCCACCACAGCTAAAAATAGATTTAAAATAAATAAGTTTGTAGCGACTACTTCTTCAAAACAATAAGAGATATTGATATGGGACTTTTTCTTAAATGATCAGTATGACATGATGTTGGTCCGTGTCGAAAATCGTTTTGATTTGACGTTAAACATGGCTGCCAGCGGCCATCTTTGTTTACATAGAGTTATATAATGAAAACTTGTAGCGACTACTTCTCTGAAACTACTTGACGGATTTTCATGAAACTTCACAGGAATGTTGCTCTTAATGTCTAATTGATCCTAGCAAAATTTCAGGTCAGCCGGAAATTCAAGATGGCCGCCACGGTTAAAAATAGATTTTCAAAAAACAAGTCTGTAGCGACTACTTCCTGAAATCAAAATCAATCAGTAGAGCTTCAAGGTCATTGACCTCTTGTTAGTTGAGGGGTTATGTCCGTTGGGTGGTATGTGGGGTCTGATGCGTTAGTTTTATATGAGTATACTCTTCACGTATTCTTGAAATTTGTTTGTCGGATATCCACAGCAAATGTCCCCTTGTTGGGCTCCGAGGTGGGTGAGAAGCGTGGAGAATGAATATCAATTGCCAATTATGGCACCAAAACACGCACACAAATCTACTCATAATCCTAAACGATCTCGAGAAGATTCCGAATCAGAATCTGATGAGGATATCTCTCATTTAAATTGGCCTCGTTTTCTCAACATTATCTCTCTAGAGGATGACAAACCTATTACTAGACTCTCTCCTTTTGCCATTTCCAAGGCTTTACTTGGCATCGCCGGTGAGCCAAGGAGTGTCAAAAAACTCAATAATGGCAAACTTCTTGTTGAGTGTGCCAAAAAATCACACTCTGACAACCTTCTTACTATTCACACTTTTGTAAATATCCGTGTTGAGGTTATCCCTCACATTTCTCTCAACTCTTCGAAGGGTGTAGTACGCTCCAGGGAACTGGAACACTGCACTCTTGAAGAAATGACTCAAAACCTGAAATCTCAAGGTGTGACTGAGGTAACGCGCATTAGTACGAGTCGGAGTGGCAAACTCACTCCTACAAATACTTTTGTGCTTACTTTCAGCACACCAAAAGACCAAAACTGAATATATCATTCTACCAGTTGACCCCTTCATTCCAAACCCTCTATGATGTTTTAACTGTCAACTCTTTGGTCACCATAGAGAAAGATGCAAGCGAGCTGCTCCTGTCTGCGCCCTTTGCGGCCAGGAGGGTCATAGCGACTTCGCCAATTGCAAAAATTCCCCCTCTTGCGTTAACTGCAAGGGGACCCACGGAGCTTTCTCTAAGGATTGTCCGAAGTGGAAGCACGAGAAGGAAATACAGAAAGTTAAGATTGAAAAGAACTTTTCTTTTCCTGAAGCTAGGAAACTTGTTGAGAGCCTTACTCCGCCCACTCCATCTGGCAAATCATATGCCGATGCAAGTAGGGTTGGGAAACCAGCTACCAGAACTATCGCGGTGCAGACCGTGATAACCTGGCCAATAGGCTCCGACGGGTTTGCTACTATTCCACTCTCTGTTCAGGAATCCTCTAAAACATCTTCAGCCTCTCAAACTGTGGTCCTCTTAAATAAGCCTCCTGTGGCTCCCAAACCTCTTGTGGCTTCCAAGCCTAAAACTTCTTCAACTATATCCTCAACAACTCCTACACCTTCTGCATCTACTTCATCTATTTTGAAATCGACGGACTCTGGTGCAACCAAGAGTCCACCAAACTTGACGAACTCTTCCAAAGGTTCGTCAAATCCGACGAACTCTCCCAAGAGTTTGTCACCAAGCAGAAATGCTGACACGGGCGTGAAAGCAAGGAAAAAGAAAACTCCCGGGTTAGGGAAGCAGTCAAAAGGATCTGATGATCCGATTGAACTGCACAACAGATTTGGAGACTTGGAGATGGAGGTTGATGATCCAGCACGACTGGAACTCCCAAAGTCTCCAAAATCTCCAAGGTCTGTCCAACAGCCGTAAGCCCGTACTTCCGCCTTAGTGACGACAAAATCAAATAAGGTCATTCAATGGAACTGCCGAGGTTTAAAACATAATTATGATGAAATCAGCTTACTTTTAAATAAACACAACATATTGCATTTTGTCTTCAAGAAACTTTCTTGAAGACCAGTGACAAGACATCTTTTCATTATATAACTATATTTGTGATAAGGTGATAAAGCTTCTGGAGGAGTTTCAATTCTTGTGAATCGAAACATTCCTCACAGAACTGTTGCGTTGAAAACTGGTTTGCAAGCTGTTGTGGTCAGTGTTACGATGCACAGAGTTATAACAATATGCTCCTTACATTTACCACCCAGTTCTTCACTAGACCTTAAAGATCTAAATCACCTAGTTGCACAATTACCATCACCTTTTATACTCTTGGGTGATTTTAATGCACACAACTACATTTGGGGTTGTAAGGATATCAACGATAAAGGCAAGAAAGTTGAGGATTTCTTAGCCAAAAATAATTTGTGTCTTTTTAATGATAACAAATCACATACTTATTTACATCCAGCTACAGGCTCTCATTCTTCCATTGATTTAACAATATGCGATCCAACGCTCTTGATGGATTTTTCGTTGAGTGTTGGTGACGACCTATGTAGAAAAGACCACTTCCCCTTATTTCTTGAAAATATCGGCCCTCCACTTCTCGAAAAAACGCAACGATGGAAACTTCGCAAAGCTGATTGGGATACGTTTCAATCTCTTTGTGAGGAACAGTTAAAGCCTTCCGTTTTCGAGGATGTCGAAGACGCAACTGCTCTTTTTACCAAAACCCTTCATGATATAGCTGATCAAACTATTCCAAAACCCCCGGCAAATCCAAAACGCCCACATAAACCATGGTACGATGATGACTGCAAAAAGGCAGTCAGCGATCGTAAAGCTGCATTGAATGCTTTTAACTTGCGGCCAACTCAAAATAATCTAGATACTTTTAGAGTTTTTCGTGCGAAAGCCTGTCATACTACTAAGGATAGCAAGAGGAAATCCTGGAGATCTTATGTCTCTAGGCTGAACTCTCGTTCATCTCTTAAGAAGACGTGGGACATGGTCCGGAAAATAAACGGTAAAGGTAATTCTAGTTGTGTAAATCATCTTAAAACTGATAATGAGGATATATTACTTCTGTCAAATAATTTACGAACACTTTGGCAGAAACTTTTTCTAAAAACTCTTCTTCTGAAAATTGTCAACCAAATTTTCTAAAAAAATAAGAAACTAAAAGAACAGAAGAAGCTGAATTTCAAGTCTAAAAATTTGGAGAAATACAATAAACTGTTCACTCTCAAAGAACTTCGAGAATCCCTTAAAAAGGCTCATGATACATCAGCTGGTCCTGATGATATCCATTATCAATTATTAAAACATTTACCTGAAACCTGTCTCTCTACACTTCTTGATATATTTAATAAGGTTTGGGTGACCGGAAACTTCCCCGATTCTTGGCGGAAAGCAATCGTTATTCCAGTCCCCAAACCTGGAAAGGATCATACGGACCCAATAAATTATCTCTTTTGGTACCTGGAGTCCAACTAACTGATAACAAAGTATCAAAGTGGATTCCGGCGCCAACAAGGCACAACAGACAATCTCATACGATTTGAATCGTTTATTAGCTCTACTGGCCAGGGGCCAGCAGAGCTTATGGGATGGTGTGTTGTCCGTCTTCCGTCGTCCGTCCGTCGTCCGTCCGTCAAACGACTTCTCCTCAGAAACCGCTTGGCTAATTTTGACCAAACTTCTCATGGATGATCCTTAGATGAATGCTTTTTAGATTTGTTAAAAAAAGGTCAGCGCTACATCCAAGATGGCTGCCATTACCATATATGGTCGAAACCTTAAAAAATCTTCTACTCCAGAACCGCTGGACAGATTTCAACAGTTTTTCTTTTAAAGTGATCACCAACGCCTAGACTATCAAGTTTGTTCAAATAAAGTCCCCGGGGTCAAAAATGGCCGTGCCCCGGGGGTCCAAATGTTGTATATTGAGGTTTTGCATGTTTTTCATATAGACATATAGGAAAAAACTTTAAAAAATCTTCTCTGAAACCACAAGGCACAGAGCTCTCATGTATTACTCTCATGTATTACATGTAGCATCAGCTTATGGTCCTCTACTAAGTTTGTTCAAATGGTGACCCTGGGGTCAAATTTGTCCCCGCCCCGGGGGTCACAATTTTACATAGACTTATATAGGATTTTTTTCTTCATCTTCTTCTCAGAAACTACAACAGCCAGAGGTTTGATATTTTGCATTTACTATAAGCTTATGGTCCTTTACCAAGTTTGTTCAAATGGTGAACCTCGGGTCACATTTGGCCCCTCCCCAAGGGTCACGTTTTACATAGACATGTATAGGGAAAAACTTAAAAAATCTTCTTCTCTGAAACTGCAAAAGCCAGAGGTTTAATATTTTGCATTTGCTATAAGCTTGTGGTCCTCTACCAAGTTTGTTCAAATGGTGACCCTGGGGTCAAATTTGTCCCCGCCCAAAGGGTCACAGTTTTACATAGACTTATATAGGATCTTTTTTTTTAAAAATCTTCTTCTCGGAAACTACAAGAGCCAGAGGTTTGATATTTTACATTTATTATAAGCTTATGGTCCTTTACCAAGTTTGTTCAAATGGTGACCCTGGTGTCACATCTTTCCCCGCCCCGGGGTCACAGTTTTACATAAATGCTTGTATAGGGAAAAACTGAAAAAAATCTTCTTCTCTGGAACTGCAACAGCCAAAGGTTTAATATTTTGCATTTGCTATAAGCTTATGGTCCTTTACCAAGTTTGTTCACATGGTGACCCTCGGGTCACATTTGACCCCGCCCCAAGGGTCACATGTTTTACATAGACATGTATAGGGAAAAACTTAAAAAATCTTCTTCTCTGAAACTGCAAGAGCCAGAGGTTTAATATTTTGCATTTGCTATTAGCTTATGGTCTTCTACCAAGTTTGTTCAAATGGTGACCCATTGGTCACATTTGGCCCCACCCTGGGGGTCACAGTTTTACTTAGGCTTGTATAGGCAAAAACTGAAAAAATTATTCTTCTCTGGAACCGCCCGCCCGTGCACGAAAATTGCCCGGAGGGGCACCAGGGGTCTTCCTCCACCAATGAAAGCTGGAAAGTCGCCATATGACCTAAGCTGTTGGTGCGACTATAAAATCCAATTCAATCAATCAATCAATCTTCTCTGGAACCACATGGCACAGAGCTCTCATGTATTATTTTGCATCTGATCTTAGCCAAACTTTAGCAGATTTTATGGCTTTCATTTTTTTTTTTGTCTTTTTTGTCTTTTTTTTTTTCATTTTTTTACATTTTTTTTTTTTATTTTTTTTTTTCCATTTTTTAGCTCTACTGATCAGAGATCAGCAGAGCTTATGCCGTGGTGCGGCGTCCGTCGTCCGTCCGTCTGTCCGTCCGTCTGTCCGTCTGTCCGTTAACCTTTTTTTTGTAGCGACTACTCCTCTGAAACTACTGAATAGATTTTCATGAAACTTTACAGAAATGTTGCCCATGAAGTCTAGTTGATCCTAGCAAAAATTCATGTTGATGTGAAATCCAAGATGGCCGCCAAAGCTAAAAATAGATTTTTTAAATTCAAGTTTGTAGCGACTACTTCTTGAAAACTATAAGTGATATTGATATGGGACTTTTTCTAAAATGATCAGCATGACATGATGTTGGTCCTTGTCGAAAATCGTTTTGATTTGACGTTAAACATGGCTGCCAGCGGCCATCTTTGTTTACATAGAGTTATATAATGAAAACTTGTAGCGACTACTCCTCTGAAACTACTTGACGGATTTTCATGAAACTTCACAGGAATGTTGCTCTTGATGTCTTATTGATCCTAGCAAAATTTCAGGTCGGCCGGAAATTCAAGATGGCCGCCACGGCTAAAAATAGATTTTTGAAAAATAAGTTTGTAGCGACTACTTCTTGAAAACTATAAGAGATAATGATATGGGACTTTTTCTAAAATGATCAGCATGACATGATGTTGGTCCTTGTCGAAAATCGTTTTGATTCGACGTTAAACATGGCTGCCAGCGGCCATCTTTGTTTACATAGAGTTATATAATGAAAACTTGTAGCGACTACTCCTCTGAAACTACTTGACGGATTTTCATGAAACTTCACAGGAATGTTGCTCTTGATGTCTAATTGATCCTAGCAAAATTTCAGGTTGGCCGGAAATTCAAGATGGCCGCCACGGCTAAAAATAGATTTTTAAAAAATAAGTTTGTAGCGACTACTTCTTGAAAACTATAAGAGATATTGATATGGGACTTTTTCTAAAATTATCAGCATGACATGATAGTTATCCGAGTTGAACATTATTTTGATTCGACGTTAAACGTGGCTGCCAGTGGCCATCTTTGTTTACATAGAGTTATATAATGATAACTTGTAGCGACTACTCCTCTGAAAATACTTGACGGATTTTCATGTAACTTCACACGAATATTGCTCTTGGTGTCTAATTGATCCTTGCAAAATTTCAGGTCGGCCGGAAATTCAAGATGGCGGCCATGGCTAAAAATAGATTTTCAAAATACAAGTTTGTAGCGACTACTTCTTGAAAACTATAAGTGATATTGATATGGGACTTTTTCTAAAATGATCAGCATGACATGATGGTTATTGAAGTCGAACATTATTTTGATTCGACGTTAAACATGGCTGCCAGTGGCCATGTTTGTTTACATAAGAGTTATATAATGATAACTTGTAGCGACTACTCCTCTGAAACTACTTGACGGATTTTCATGAAACTTCACACGAATGTTGCTCTTGATGTCTAATTGATCTTAGCAAAATTTCAGGTCGGCCGGAAATTCAAGATGGCCACCATGGCTAAAAATAGATTTTTAAAAAATAAGTTTGTAGCAACTACTTCTTGAAAACTATAAGAGATATTGATATGGGACTTTTTCTAAAATGATCAGCATGACATGATGGTTATCCGAGTCAAACATTATTTTGATTCAATGTTAAACATGGCTGTCATTGGCCATCTTTGTTTACATAGAGTTATATAATGAAAACTTGTAGCGACTACTCCTCTGAAACTACTTGACGGATTTTCATGAAACTTCACACGAATGTTGCTCTTGATGTCTAATTGATCCTAGCAAAATTTCAGGTCGGCCGGAAATTCAAGATGGCCACCAAGGCTAAAAATAGATTTTCAAAAAACCAGTTTGTAGCGACTACTTCCTGAAATCAAAATCAATCAGTAGAGCTTCAAGGTCATTGACCTCTTGTTTTTTTTTAAATTTTTTATTTTTTTTATTTTTTTTAAATTTATTTTTTTATTTTTTTATTATTATTATTATTTTTTATTTTTTATTTTTTTCATTTTTACAAATTTTTTTTTAGTTTTTTTTTTTTTTTCTATGTTGGACCAGTAACAGAGGAGTAATGGCTCTTGATTTAGTTAAAAATGCTATATTTTGCCTCATTAATATGGTAGGGCATTTATTTTTCATCTGATCTTTACCAAGCTTTACCAGATTCTTTAGTTATGGCCCTTGTTTTAGTCAAAAAGCTGTATTTTGCCCGAAACTTCCAATAAAACATAAATGGCAGTCACTCGCTGCATTGATGTTATAAGAGCCATGTTAGCCAGTAGAGCGTCCACAGGCCCTCTTGGGCCTCTTGTTTTATTAGCTCTTCTGATATCAGCAGAGCTTATGCCGTGGTGTGGTGTCCGTCCGTAAACTTTTTTTTGTAGCAACTAATACTCTGAAACTACTGAATGGATTTTAATGAAACTTTACAGAAATGTTGCCGATGAGTTCTTGTTGATCCTAGCAAAAATTCATGTTGATGTGAAATTCAAGATGGCCACCAAATCTAAAAATAGATTTTTAAAAAACAAGTTTGTAGCGACTACTTCTTGAAAACTATACGTGATATTGATATGGGACTTTTTCTAAAATGATCAGCATGACATGATGTTGGTCCTTGTCGAAAATCGTTTTGATTCGATGTTAAACATGGCTGCCCGGCCATCTTTGTTTACATAGAGTTATTTAGTAAAAACTTGTAGCGACTACACCTCTGAAACTACTTGACTGATTTCCATGAAACTTCACAGGAATGTTGCTCTTGATGTCTAAATGATCCTAGCAACATTCCAGATGGTCGGAAATTAAAGATGGCTGCCAAAGCTAAAAATAGATTTTCAAAAAAAAAGTTTGTAGCGAGTACTTCTTGAAAACTATAAGTGATATTGATATGGAACTTTTTCTAAAATGATCAGTATGGAATGTTGTTGATCCTTGTCGAAAATTATTTTGATGCGACGTTAAACATGGCCGCCATAAGCCATTTTTGTTTACATAGGGTTATATAATGAAAACTTGTAGCGACTACTTCTCTGAAACTACATGACGGATTTTCATGAAACTTCACATGAATGTTGCTCTTGATGTCTAATTGATCCTAGCAAAACTTCAGATCGGCCGGAAATTCAGGATGGCTGCCACGGCTAAAAATAGATTTTCAAAAAACCAAGTTTGTAGCGACTACTTTTTGAAAACTATAAGTGACATTGATATGGGACTTTTTCTAAAATGATCAGCATGACATGTTGTTGGTCCTTGTCGAAAATCGTTTTGATGCGATGTTAAACATGGCTGCCAGCGGCCATCTTTGTTTACATAGAGTTATATGATGAAAACTTGTAGCGACTACTCCTCTGTAACTACTCGACGGAATTTCATGAAACTTCACACGAATGTTGCTCTTGATGTCTTATTGATCCTAGCAAAATTTCAGGTCGGACGGAAATTTAAGATGGCCGCCATGGCTAAAAATAGATTTTCAAAATACAAGTTTGTAGCGACTACTACTTGAAAACTATAAGTGATATTGATATGGGCTTTTTTCTATTATGATCAGTATGACATGATTTTGATCCTTGTCAAAAATTATTTTGATTTGACGTTAAACATGGCCGCCAGCGACCGTCTTTGTTTACATAGTTATACAATGAAAACTTGTAAAGACTACTCCTCTGAAACTACTTGACGGATTTTCATGAAACTTCACAGGAATGCTGATCTAGCTATCAAAAACCTATCAGTGCAGCTTCAAGGTCATTGACCTCTTGTTTTTTTATTTTTTATTTATTTTTTATTACCTCTACTGGCCAAGTTTGAAAACCAGCCAGATTGGACCAGTAACAGCGGAGTTGTGGCCCTTGATTTAATTAAAAATGCTATGTTTTGCCTCGTCAATACGATAGGGTCTTCATTTTTTATCCGATCTTTACCAAACTTTACCAGATTGTTAATATCAATAAAAGCTCAGGCAAGTTCGAAAACCAGCCAGATCAGACCAATAACAGCAAAGTTATGGCCCTTGAGTTCATTAAAAATGCTATATTTTGCCTTGTTAAGGCGATAGGGCCTTCATTTTTCATCTGATCTTTACTAAACTTTACCAGATTGTTAATATCAATGAAAGCTCGGATAAGTTTGAAAACCAGTAGGATCGGACCAGTTACAGCGGAGTTATGGCCCTTGATTTCGTTAAAAATGCTATATTTTGCCTCATAAAGACGATAGGGCCTTCATTGCAGTCACTCGCTTCATTGATGTTATAAGAGCCATGTTAGCCAGTAGCGTCTACAGGCCCTCTTGGGCCTCTTGTTTTTTAGCTCGACTGATCAGAGAACAGCAGAGCGTATGCCGTGGTGCTGCGTCCGTCGTCCGTCTGTCCGTCCGTCTCTTAGTCTGTCTGTAAACTTTTATTTGTAGCGACTACTCCTCTGAAACTACTGGATGGATATTCATGAAACTTTACAGAAATGTTGCCCATGAAGTCTAGTTGATCCTACCAAAAATTCATGTTGATGTGAAATCCAAGATGTCCTCCAAAGCTAAAAATAAATTTTTAAAATACAAGTTTGTAGCGACTACTTCTTGAAAACTATAAGTGATATTGATATGGGACTTTTTCTAAAATGATCAGCATGACATGATGTTGATCCATGTCGAAAATTATTTTGATTCGACATTAAACATTGGCACCAGTGGCCATCTTTGTTTACATAGAGTTTGTATAGTAAAATTTTGTAGCGACTACTCCTCTGAAACTACTTGACTGATTTTCATGAAACTTCACAGGAATGTTGCTCTTGATGTCTAGTTGATCCTAGCATAATTTCAGGTTGGCCGGAAATTCAAGATGGCCACCACGGCTAAACATAGACTTTTAAAAACAAGTTTGTAACGACTACTTCTTGAAAACTGTAAGTGATATATTGATATGGGACTTTTTCTGAAATGATCAGCATGACAAGATGTTGATCCTTGTCAAAAATTATTTTGATTCGACTTTAAACATGGCTGCCAGTGGCCATCTTTGTTTACCTAGAGTTATACAGTAAAACTTCAACTTGTAGCGACTACTTCTCTGAAACTACTTGACAGATTTTTATGAAACTTCACAGGAATGCTGATCTAGCTATCAAAATCTATCAGTAGAGCTTCAAGGTCATTGACCTCTTGTTAGCTCAACTGATCAGAGATCAGCAGAGCTTATGCCGTAGTGCGGCGTCCGTCGTCCGTCTGTCCGTCCGCTCCAAAACATGAGGTTTATGAGCTAATTTGTTGGTCCCAGCAGGGTTTCAGGGCTAATTTGACCTATGAGTCCTAAGCCTTCTGTAGAAATATGTCAGAACATGGTTTATGGGGTAAGAAATCGTTCTAGATAAACTTTTTTTTTTTAGCAGCTAGGGGTGGACAGTTAAAACTAATGTATGAATGGACTTGATACTTATGAGCTCATTTCTTGGTATTTTTTGGTACAAACGGGTTTATGCGTTTGCGTAACTCATAATCATAGACGAAAATTTAGCTCATAAAACATTTACCCCATAAACCGCCAATGTTGGTCCGTCCGTCTGTCTGTCCATCTGTCCGTCTGTCCGTAAACTTTTATTTGTAGCGACTACTCCTCTGAAACTACTGGATGGATATTCATGAAACTTTAGAGAAATGTTTCCCATGAAGTCTAGTTGATCCTAGCAAAAATTCATGTTGATGTGAAATCCAAGATGGCCGCCAAAGCTGATCAGCAGAGCTGTCCGTAAACTTTTATTTGTAGCGACTACTCCTCTGAAACTACTGGATGGATATTCATGAAACTTTACAGAAATATTGCCCATAAAGTCTAGTTGATCCTAGCAAAAATTCATGTTGATGTGAAATCCAAGATGGCCGCCAAAGCTAAAAATAGAGTTTTAAAATACAAGTTTGAAGCAACTACTTCTAAAATGATCAGCATGACATGATGTTGGTCCTTGTCAAAAATCGTTTTGATTCGACGTTAAACATGGCTGCCAGCGGCCATCTTTGTTTACATAGTGTTATATAGTAAAAAACTACTCCTCTGAAACTACTTGACGGATGTTCATGAATCTTCAGAGGAATGTTGCTCTTGATGTCTAGTTGATCCTAGAAAAATTTCAGGCTCGCCGGAAATTCAAGATGACCGCCACAGCTAAAAATCGATTTAAAATTAATAAGTTTGTAGCGACTACTTCTTGAAAACTGTAAGAGATATTGATATGGGACTTTTTCTAAAATGATCAGCATGACATATTGTTGGTCCTTGTCGAAAATCGTTTTGATTCGACTTTAAACATGGCTGCCAGCGGCCATCTTTGTTTATATAGAGTTATATAGTAAAAACTTATAGCGACTACTCCTTTGAAACTACTTGGCGGATTTTCATGAAACTTCACAGGAATGTTGCTCTTGATGTCTATTTGATCCTAGCAAAATTTGAGTTCGGCTGGAAATTCAAGATGGCCGCCACGGCTAAAAATAGATTTTTAAAAAATAAGTTTGTAGCGACTACTTCTTGAAAACTATAAGAGATATTGATATGGGACTTTTTCTAAAATGATCAGCATGACATGATGGTTATCCGAGTCGAACATTATTTTGATTCGACATTAAACATGGACCCCAGTGGCCATCTTTGTTTAGATAGAGTTATATAGTAAAAACTTGTAGCGACTACTTCTCTGAAACTACTTGGCAGATTTTCATGAAACTTTACAGGTATGTTGCTCTTGATGTCTAATTGATCCTAGTAAAATTTCAGATCGGCCAGAAATTCAAGATGGCCGCCACAGCTAAAAATGCATTTTTAAAAAATAAGTTTGTAGCGACCACTTCTTGAAAACTATAAGTGATATTGATATGGGACTTTTTCTAAAATGATCAGCATTACATGATGTTGATCCTATTCGAACATTATTTTGATTTGGTGTTAAACATGGCTGCCAGTGGCCATTTTTGTTTACATAGTGTTATATAGTAAAAACTTGTAGGGACTACTCCTCTGAAACTACATGACAGATGTTCATGAAACTTCACAGGAATGTTACTCTTGATGTCTAGTTGATCCTAGAAAAAGTTCAGGCTGGCCGGAAATTCAAGCTGGCCACCACGGCTAGAAATAAATTTAAAATAAAATAATTTGTAGCGACTGCTTCTTGAAAACTGTTTGTGATATTGATATGGGACGTTTTCTAAAATGATCAGCATGACATGATGTTGATCGTTGTCGAAATTTATGTCGATGCGACTTTAAACATGGCCGCTAGCGACCATCTTTGTTTACATAGATTTATATAGTAAAAACTTGTAGCGACTACTCCTGAAACTACTTGACAAATTTTTATGAAACTTCACAGGAATGTTGCTCTTAATGTCTAATTGATCCCAGAATTTTTTAGGGACGCCGGAAGTTCAAGATGGCCACCAAGGCTAAAAATAGATTTTCAAAAAACAAGTTTGTAGCGACTACTTCTTGAAAACTATAAGTGATATTGATATGGGACTTTTTCTAAAATGATCAGCATGACATGATGTTGGTCCTTTTCGAAAATCGTTTTGATTCGGTGTTAAACATGGCTGTCAGCGGCCATCTTTGTTTACATAGCGTTATCTAGTAAAAACTTGTAGCGACTACTCCTCTGTAACTACTCGACGGATTTTCATGAAACTTCACAGAAATGCTGCCCTTGATGTCTAATTGATCCTAGCAAAATTTCAGGTTGGCCGGAAATTCAAGATGGCCACCACGGCTAAAAATAAATTTTCAAAAAACAAGTTTGTAGCGACTACTTCTTGAAATCAAAATCAATCAGTAGAGCTTAAAGGTCATTGACCTCTTGTTTTTTAGCATGATATTGTGAGATTTTGTTTACAACACTAAACCCATAAAAGTTGATGATACGGCATGAAATTTTCTCTGTGATATTGTCAACTTGCCTCTTTATAAGAACGCCCCAATTAAATTACGTGTTCCTGTTACAAATAATAGGATGCTTTAAATCAGAAAGACGATTGTTATACCCCCGCTTCAAATACTCGCTTTGTCCGCCGCGTCCCGTCGTGTCCCGTCGCATCGCGTCCTGTTTTATTGTTTAACAGATAATAGTTACATGGTTGCATAATTGCTTTTCATTTTTGGTGTGAAAATACATTATGAAAACCATGTAAGGTTGCATTCCACTAATTATATAGGCTTCATAAGGTTTCACTCCACTAATTTTCCCTAGATTCCACAAAGTTTTCAATTATTTGTCCTGTTATTTAACAGATTATGGTTTTATATTTTCTTTTGATAAATTCTGATAACCCTTCAAATGTGTTTATTTCACATCAAATTGTGCGTGTAAGCTGTGTTTATAGGTCTATATCTCTTATATTTCTTGTCCTAGCTCAACTTAATTGGGAATTAGTTTCCTTATTGTATGTTGTAAAGGGTTGCATAGTAATTTTGTCTTCTGCAAATTCTGGGCTCCCATGGAACCCAAATTGTGATGGCCCATAAAATGTGCAATAAATGCAGGTTTGCCTGTAAGCTGGTGTATTTCTTATAGCATTATGCATCTTATTCATACTTCATCCATATTGGGGCATGGACTCCCACCTCACTGCCCCTAACCCCCTTGTCCCCCAACGCCCTTTATTTTATTTTTATTTTTTAACATATTTCAGTGTTGTTTTGGTCAATTCTTAGACATATGGCTATGTTGCCCCGCTGCCGTAATTTCTGAAGTTTGAGTTTTTGGATGAGGAGCTTTACGCAGTTCGAGAAAGTAGCTCCTGTGACTGCCTCAAGTATAACTTAATTTGATAAGGTGACTGACATGAACGTTATGTATACCGTATAATATAACTACTGATTGTGATTAATTGTAATTGTATACAGTATATACGTGTCTTTTTTTTAAATGTTCTGAAATACTATGCGCTTTATACACGCATAAACATTTTATGAATGGAAAGTTTCAATAGCTTAGTTACCCTGATGTCGAACAATTCCTTAATATGAAATCATTTCATTCGATAGTGCAGTAGAAACCCGATAATTACCCATTCATTCAGAACCATTAATTTGAAAATGTACAATCATCGACGAAAAATAAGCAATCAATTAACACATTTTGCGCACGAATTTCTAAACGAGTAAGCTAAACATGCTGGTCAATTTTATGGCTCATGCGTGGCCTAGAGGGTGACCAAGATACAGTGTATTAGGCAGAAATTCAAGAACTGGGTGTGCTAATATGCAAACAGGGTGTGCAAACTAATTTGCTAACGCGTGCTACGCGCCAATTCACGACAAGTGGATGTCTCTGGGGTAATTTATTTTCACAGATAAAGGTGAAAAAGTTGCATTATAGATAAATTTCCTCTATAAATGTATATAAACATAACAATATCGAGAAAGTAAGAGTTTGGAAGTTTTGTTTAGCAAAAAAAAAAAAAAAAAAAAAATACCCCACCCACTCCTCCAAATATTGGCCGCGAATTTTCAGAAACGGCCGTGCAAAAGACGGCTGCACGGTTGGCTGGCGAATACACTGCCAAGATAATGAGCTTTACCGTCAAATTAGGAACTAAATGACCGTAAATATTGTAGTTATTGTGGCTAGTACTTTGAGAAATATTATTACATAGTATAGCATCTACTATAAATAAATAAACAAATTGCTGAAATGTATTTGTCAAGAAGTGCTCAATCTACTACCAACAGAATGTAAACAAAGAAATAGTTTAATGTAATCAATGTATGCAGTTGGGTAAAGTCGGTCAGCCAATGAAAACGAATAGAATTTTGCGGGCTAATCTATATGCAAGCTGAGCATCAGCAGGTCAATCAATCGGTTTTATTTCCTTTGAACAAATGCGCGAGTGTCAGATTTATCAACAGTATTTCTGTTATGTACGCCAGTCAGTTAACCTAACCATGCTTTCCTGGGTTGAACCAATACAGACACAGATTCTTCACAAGTACCTGACAATGCATGTATCAGCGGTGAGAGATACTGTTAAATATTAAAACAAATAATTCAGCTCGGTTACTCCAGTACAAAAACATATGTTCTAACCAGCTACCTTTGTATTTTTAATGCATTTCATACTTGTAAGTCAAATAGAAAATTATTGTTCAGGCGATTTCTCTAAAACCCCATGTTATAATTTCGTGAAAATTGCTACAAAGCATCAATATCAAGTGGAGATGCGCATATTGTTGTGACGTTCCGGTTCGATAATTTTCCACTCAATCATCAATATCAAGTGGAGATGCGCATATTGTCGTGACATTCCGGTTTGATAATTTCCACTCAGTTATGGCCCTTTGTATTTTTAATGCATTTCATACTTGGTTGTCAAATAGAAAATTCTTGTCCGCGCTATTTCTCTCAAACTCATTGTTAGAATTTATTGAAACTTGCTAGGAAGTATCAGTATCAAGTGTAGATATGCATACTGTCATGACATTCCAGTTCAATAATTTTCCACTGAGTTATGGCCCTTTGTATTTTTAATGCATTTCATAGTTGGTAGTCAAATAGAAACTTAGATTGCTTAGATTAAAATGTCAATTTGTGAGAGCAAAAAAAAACCAGCCTCTGTGTAAAACGATACTTCCCAATTATAATAGTGGACAATTTTTGCATTTTCAGTATGAAATTAACTTTTGAAAGAGACAATTTCTATTAGTGAAGCGTATGTTTAGCATAATGGAGTAACAAGCTGATATGGACACTCGTCTGTTTTTTTTGACCGAATCTGGTCTATGGAATGGTAATGTCTGTCCATTTATCAATATTTGCATTTAGCTCCTTTTGGTGGACATGTCACTTTAGGCGAGACACCATGTTGCGCGCAACACTTGTTCATCTGTTCTATTCAGAATGTTAATAATATCAGTAAATGAAAAACCATCCATATCTGACTCACACCTATTTGTTCCCCACTTTATACAACATTCAGTTATCAATGATTGTATTATCAATGATTGTATCTTTGATCAGGCTTCCTCTAGCTGTGATGGTACAGTACGTCTCTGGAAGCTGTCTGACCGCACACAAGTACACAGTCTTACACTTATTCCCAAGTGCAGTGATGCAAGGTAAAGTTATTGTACATCCTTCTCAAGACCATATGAAAGTTTAAGTGGTTATCCTAAACCTTTTCTATACTTCCACTTAAAATCTGACAAAATCAGGGTTGGAAAATTCCACTCGTCTGCTCGCCATGGCGAGTAACTATTGGTTCAGGACGAGTAAATATTTACATTTAGTCCTCCTGCCATACGAGTAGAATTTCAATCATCCACAATCCAATGAATCTCCCAAAATCCTATAACATCGTTTGGTTTGTAACTTAACAGCTATTGAATTTGACAACCGGAACAATAATGCCGCGCATGTGTACTGGCCGTTATTGATTTCCAGGATGTAAAACGTTTATAATCCGGCTATGATTTTAACTCGCCCTATAATAATGTTAAACTGTTTAAAAATACATAAGACATCTTCCATTTAAGAGTGTACCTATAGCTCCCAGAGAATGTTTTACGTCAAAGTGCATATGCAGATTTTTCAAATGAAAATCATAGATTAGGAGACATTAAAGAAATATATGTTAAAATAAAAATTATAACCATCCTAACTTTCATTTTACAAAAACGAGCAAAGCAAAAGAGGTTGTTAGTGGGTCTGCGGGCATACTCCCTCGCGGATAAGCACAGAGTCTTAGTAATTACATGCAATCTCCTGTTTTTGGTGCTAATTAAGCTTAGAATTTTTAGTTATTTCATGATTTTTTCAGATGAAATAATTGCATAATATTTGATTCGGATTTTAAAAAAATAATTTGTTACAGCCGGCTCGAAATTCAAAACAGACAGCGAGTATAGCCGGCTGCCGGCTGTTAAAGACAGCCCTGCTCCAAATGACCCTGTGTCAAGGTCAGTTGTCTCTTAAACATGTACCGTCTCCAAATTTCAAACATGTAACGTCTCCAAATTCCAAATTTGACTATGTTGAGCAATATAAAATTGTGGAGTACCAGATTTCATATCTATACTCACTGCCACTGGACAATGTTCTTGGCCAGCCATAAACTATATTACGCTTCTGTTTTAAATACATACACATTTTAATCTCTGCACATTTCAATGTGAGTTTTATAAGGTTTGACAGGAACATAATTACTGGAACTTTATGTCGGCTACTGCAGGTGGGTAATTTGATACTCCAGTAAAAGTTTATCACAGAAATGGAGATTAAACTGTCAAATATAATTACTATTGTATTGTGTTTGTGTTATGACCACCAAATGGTTAAGCGATAATAATGTTAGAGCACATCGAGGAACCACATGAATAGTAAGAGTAGGGCATGTGTTCTTCCTCTCCTTCTGGGGTGGCTCTAAATTTTTATTTATGGACAGTGTCCCTTTTATACTGATAAGGCCAAAAAAAAAGAAAAGTGTGTTTCCTATTGCATGCTCTAAAAAAGTAGGGTTAGGTCGGTAGGCATTTTGTTGTGTTTTTTTTTCTGTTTTTTTAGAGCAAGATATTGTGAGATTCTATTTATCTCATAAACCCCATACAAGTTGATGATACAACTGAAAGTTTCTCTGTGATGTCAGTTTACCTCGATATAAGACCGCCCCAGTTAAAGTATGCATACCTGTTACAAATAATAGGACACTTTAAACTGAGAAGAGCTTTGTTTAATATGCATTTTACTAGTTAGTTTAATAGTTAAATATCATCACATTGTTTACCTGAAAAGAAAAACCTTAAACTCGATATATCATATGACATTCCAGGCAAAAATATATGGCTTATTTAAATATTTTCCACTTTTGCTATGTAATTTGGTAATAATTTGCATATACCGTACCACCAGTGCCCAGTGGATAATGGTGTTATGTTTCACTTACATGATGTAAGAGATGTGATAAATCATTGTTGAGAACAAATTGAAGATTTTTTTTTGATTTTTAGCTCGACTGATCAGAGATCAGCTGAGCTTATGCCGTGGTGCGGCGTCCGTCTGTCCGTCCGTCTGTCCCTCCGTCTGTCCGTAAACTTTTTTTTGTAGCGACTACTCCTCTGAAACTACTGAATGGATTTTCATGAAACTTTACAGAAATGTTGCCCATGAAGTCTAGTTGATCCTAGCAAAAATTCATGTTGATGTGAAATCCAAGATGGCCGCCAAATCTAAAAATAGGTTTTTAAAAAGCAAGTTTGTAGCGACTACTTCTTGAAAACTCTAAGTGATATTGATATGGGACTTTTTCTTAAATGATCAGCATGACATGGTGTTGGTCCTTGTCGAAAATCGTTTTGATTCGACGTTAAACATGGCTGCCAGCGGCCATCTTTGTTTACATAGAGTTATATAATGAAAACTTGTAGCGACTTCTCCTCTGAAATACTTGATGGATTTTCATGAAACTTCACAGGAATGTTGCTCTTGATGTCTAATTGATCCTAGCAAAATTTCAGGTCGGCCGGAAATTCAAGATGGCCGCCACAGCTAAAAATAAATTTTCAAAATACAAGTTTGTAGCGACTACTTCTTGAAAACTATAAGTGATATTGATATGGGACTTTTTCTAAAATGATCAGCATGACATGATGTTGGTCCTTATCAAAAATCGTTTTGATTCAACGTTAAACATGGCTGCCAGCGGCCATCTTTGTTTACATAGAGTTATATAGTAAAAACTTGTAGCGACTACTCCTCTGAAACTACTTGGCGGATTTTCATGAAACTTCACAGGCATGTTGCTCTTAATGTCTAATTGATCCTTGCAAAATTTCAGATTTGCCAGAAATTCAAGATGGCCACCACAGCTAAAAATAGATTTTTAAAAAATAAGATTTTAGCGACTACTTCTTGAAAACTATAAGTGATATTGATATGGGACTTTTTCTAAAATGATCAGCATGACATGATGGTTATCCGAGTCGAACATTATTTTGATTCGACGGTAAACATGGCTGCAAGTGGCCATCTTTGTTTACATAGAGTTATATAATGAAAACTTGTAGCGATTACTCTTCTGAAACTACTTGACGGATTTTCATGAAACTTCACACGAATGTTGCTCTTGATGTCTTATTGTTCCTAGCAAAATTTCAGGTCGGCCGGAAATTCAAGATGGCCACCATGGCTAAAAATAGATTTTCAAAATACAAGTTTGTAGACTACTTCTTGAAAACTATAAGTGATATTGATATTGATATGGGACTTTTTTTAAAATGATCAACATGACATGATGTTGGTCCTTGTCAAAAATCATTTTGATTCGATGTTAAACATGTCTGTCAGCGGCCATCTTTGTTTACATAGAGTTATATAATGAAAACTTGTAGCGACTAATCCTCTGAAACTACTTGACGGATTTTCATGAAACTTCACAGGAATGTTGCTCTTGATGTCTAATTGATCCTAGCAAAATTTCAGGTTGGCCGGAAATTCAAGAATGCCGCCACGGCTAAAAATAAATTTTCAAAATACAAGTTTGTAGCGACTACTTCCTGAAATCAAAATCAATCAGTAGAGCTTCAAGGTCATTGATCTCTTGTTTTTATAAGCCTCTTAAAAATAGGGTCGGTCAGTCGGTCGGGCCACCACTCGTCCAGAAACACAGGTGTTTTTTTATTTGGCCTAAATGGGAAACATTCATGATTGTTTACCATATTACTTCTAATACAAGCTTTCAAAGGCAGTATAACTCTGCCGAAATGATAGCGACGTTCCTTGTGGTAAGATGAAGATGTGTTAAGGAAAGCTATGAATGCTGACAACAGTGTTTGACCACATTAACAGTTACTATAAACCCTCGATTTTGTGAAGATGAAGATTGGTTGAAACATGTATGATTGACATGTCACTTTAGGCGAGACACCATGTTGCGTGCAAGTCTTGTTCATCCGATCTTTACCAAACTTTACCAGATTGTTGCTATCAATGAAATCTTGGACAAGTTTGAAAACCAACCAAATCGGATTAGTAACACCGGAGTTATGGCCCTTGAAATATCTCAAAGATGCTGTATTTTGCCTTGTGAAGATGATAGGACCTTCATTTGGCCCAATTTCAGCGAAACTTTGCAGTGATTATCAGTAACAAGCCTATTAGTACATATCATCACTGTGTTCCGGTTGAATGATTTGGCGGAGTTATGGCCTTTAAAGGTTTTAATACACAAACTTTGTCTGGACTAGTTCTCATGAACCTCTTGCTGGATTTCAACGAAAGTTTGCAGGTATGATCAGTACCAGGTCTAGTTTTACATATCTTCTCCGTGTTGCGGTTGAATGATGTTTGGCGGAGTTATAGCCCTTAGAAGGTTTTGATAAACAACCTATCCTGACAAGTCTCTTCTGAACTCCTGGTCGAATTAAACAAATCTTGGCGGGGATGATGAGTACCAAGCCTAGTTGCACATATCATCGCTGTGTTTTTGTTGAATGATTTTTGACAGATTGATGGCCCCTTATGGACTAGTTTTCCTGAACTCCTGGCTGGATTTCAATGAAACTAGACAGGAATGATCAGTACCAAGCCCAGTTGCGCATATTGTTATCATGTTCCGGTTGAATGATTTTAGTTGAAGTTGTGGGTCTTTAAAGGTTTTAATACTCTGGACTAGTTTCCCGCAACTATTGGTTGGCTTTCAACGAAACTTGGTTGCGCATATCGTCGTGTTTCAGTTGAATGATTTTTGGCGGAGTTATGGCCCTTTAAATCTTGGCGGAGATGATGAGTACCAAGCCTAGTTGTGCATATCACCATCATGTTACAGTTAAATGAATTATGGCCCTTTAAAGGTTTTAATACACTAACTTTGTACATACTCAGTACCAAGCCTAGTTTCGCATATCGTCAACATGTTCCAGTTGAATGATTTTTGACAGAGTTATGCCCCCTTATACCCAAACTTTATCCAGACTAGTTTTCCTGAACCTCTGGCTGGATTTCAGTGAAACTTGGCAGGAATGATCAGTACCAAGCCTAGTTGCGCATATCATTTTCGTGTTCCCCACCACAGACTCCATATAGCCAGTAGAGCGATACAGGCTCTCTTGGGCCTCTTGTTCTTCTAATTGATTGCTAGCTACTAAACTATCAAGTTTTTAAATTGGCTGTGCCCATGGGGTCCAAAGTTTGCACGTTTTATATAAACTTATATAGGGATATCTTCTCCAAAACCACAAGGCATAGAGTTCTCATATATTGCATGTTACATCAGTTCTACCAAATTTATTCCAAATGGTGACCCTGGGGTCAAATCTTTCCATGCCCTAGGGGTCACAGTTTTACATCGAGTTATAATGGAGTATTTTCAAAAAATTCTTATCTGAAACTACAAGAGCCCGAGGTTTAATATTTTGCATTTACCATAAGCTTGTCATATGGTCCCCTACAAATTTGTTCAGATGGTGACCCTGGGGTCAAGTTTTGTCCCGCCCCATGACTTACATGTTTTACATAGACTTATTGCAGGAAAAATGCATGCAGCATATCCTTACTGTCCTCTACCAAGTTTGTTCATTTTTTTACCCTGACACCATTCAATTTGGAAAATTCGCATTGTTTTGCTTCAAATTGCGTATTTTTCAAATAATATATAAGTAATATTGTATACCTAAAGAAACTAGTTTAACCTGCCAAATAACAGATCAGAATTACACTACAAAGTCATATATCAAAACTCTGCCCAGGTGTTCATGTCATATAATAATGTATATATGCCTATTAAAAGTATAGGATTTTTCATGGGTTCTTGAAATACCCCCGAGATTGAATATGCGTAAAAGGAATTTTGGAGTTTGGTCTGACTAGTTAAGGCCATATACATTGTGTCTGATAGGAAATAATCGGAAATTGCCAGAATTAAAATGGAGCCTATAGCCGAGCGCTCAAATTGCCTGAAACCATCGAAAATGGTCCACGCAACATTTTTACTACGCTAAATAATCATTTCTTACAGTAGACCCTTTATCATAACTTGGAAACGGTTGAGATCGCCACCGTATAACCACATATACACTTACTGTGCCTGAACCATTTAAGGCGGGCACGGGAATTTGCGATGGCGCGCCATCGACTGAATGATCTAATTCTGTTGAAAGTATAAGCTTGTTTGACAATTTTTTCATCTTTGCAAAGACCATCAGGTAAGCGATTCATGGCCATTTTGGCCCTATTGTTGAATTAATTTCCTTGGAAAAAATATTTTTAGTGAAACTTGACCTTGCCTTTTACAAGTGATTGTGGCTAATGACTTTCAGTAATTGGCCTTTACTGTTATAACCAACATCTGTAGCAGTGTATAGTTGGGAATATTAATTCTCAGAATTTGCTTCTTTTTTGTTTTTCAGTCTTTCAAAAACAGTATGCAGAATATGCTGGGAACCAAATGATGGAAAGGTTAGACAAATTACATTTATATTCAGGTATTTTTACCATGTATTAAGTTCAGTTCATTTAAAATAATGATGTCAATATATCATATATGAGGGTAGGTGACAAATACAGGATATTTCCCTGAAAATAATCCATGGGCTGCATTCATAGTAAGAGAGCGTGTTATCATGTCTCAATTTGTTGATGCTCATGAAGGGATCGTGCATATAGTAATCGCACCGTTTTTCCGTTTGAAACAATCATCTCAGTCGTGACTTTGAAAGTACTGAACGGAATTTCATGAAACTTCACTGTTACTGAATGGAATTCGACAATTAAGGTGTGTTGCACGCAAGAAGCAGGTCCATACCTCAAAGTTCAAATGAGCCAAAATCATGTCTTCATAATTGAGTAGTAAACTGTAACTGTATGCACTAGACCTTTAAAACTTTGCTTATAGTTGTATCTTGAGTGATACATCGCAACGTTACAAAGCAAATGGAAGTGACCTTGACCTTCCAAGCAAAGGGCAGATAACTTAATAATTTTACTTATTATTAACTGTATGCACTACACCTTTCAAACTTATAATTGTTACCTTCAACTTTGGCATTTAGTTCATTTTTTCACAAACTGTATGCACTAAGACCTTTCAAACTTTGCTTATAGTTGTATCGTGAGTGGTACATTGCAACGTGACAAAGCAAATGTGCATGTGACCTTCACCATCCAAGCAAAGGGCAGATAACTTTAATTGTTACATTTACATCACTTTCTCATGAACAACAATTATGCACTAGATGTTTTAAACCGAATTTATAGCTTAATCTTTGGAAGACAAAATATTCTATTTTGACATAGTTGTGTCTTGGGTAGTGCATCTTTTCTGACATCTTTTATGGGATGGCGAGTTGTCCGTCGTCCGTCCATCGTCCATCTGTCGTCTGTTAACTTTTACCTTGTTAAGACGATAGGGCCTTCAGGTCTCACACCACACTTCGATTTTACTGTGTTGGCCACAGGCAGTAAAGTCCAATTTTCCATTCTGAATCAAGCATTTACAGTCTAAAAGTAATTTTTTTGGGAAAATACAGTTACTGCTGCTCATAAAAATCCACAAAATCTGGTACATAGCCCACTTTGGTTTTTATAGGATGCCGAGTTGTCCGTCCGTCGTCCGTCCGTCCGTCCGTTGTTAACTTTTGTCTCGTTAAGACGATAGGGAGTCATTTTTCATCTGATCTTTACCAAACTTAACCAGATTGTTAATGTCAATGAAAGTTTGGACAAGTTCGAAAACCAGCCAAATCGGACCAGTAACAGCGGAGATATGGATTTAGTTAAAAATGCTATATTTTGCCTCGTTAAGACGATAGGGAGTCATTTTTTGCCTTGTTAAGGCAACAGGGCTTCCCTTTTTCATCTGATCTTACCAAACTTTACCAGATTTTTTGACTTTTTTTCTTTCTTTTATTATTTTTAGCTCGACTGATCAGAGATCAGCAGAGCTTATGCCGTGGTGCGGCGTCCGTCGTCCGTCTGTCTGTCCGTCCGTAAACTTTTTTTTGTAGCGACTACTCCTCTGAAACTACTAAATGGATTTTCATTAAACTTTGCAGAAATGTTGCCCATGAAGTCTAGTTGATCCTAGCAAAAATTCATGTTGATGTGAAATCCAAGATGGCCACCAAATCTAAAAATAGGTTTTTAAAAAACAAGTTTGTAGCGACTACTTCTTGAAAACTATAAATGATATTGATATGGGACTTTTTCTAAAATGATCAGCATGACATGATGTTGGTCCTTGTCAAAAATCATTTTTATTTAACGTTAAACATGGCTGCCAGCGGCCATCTTTGTTTACATAGAGTTATATAATGAAAACTTGTAGCGACTACTCCTATGAAACTACTTGATGGATTGTCATGAAACTTCACAGGAATGTTGACCTAGCTATCAAAAATCTATCAGTAGAGCTTCAAGGTCATTGACCTCTTGTTTTGGAATGTTTTTAGCTCTACTGATCAGAGATCAGCAGAGCTTATGCCGTGGTGCGGCGTCCGTCGTCCGTCCGTCTGTCCGTCCGTCTGTCCGTTAACTTTTATTTGTAGCGACTACTCCTCTGAAACTACTGGATGGATATTCATAAAACTTTACAAAAATGTTGCCCATGAAGTCTAGTTGATCCTAGCAAAAATTCATGTTGATGTGAAATCCAAGATGGCCCTCAAAGCTAAAAATAGATTTTTTAAATACAAGTTTGTAGCGACTACTACTTGAAAACTATAAGTGATATTGATATGGGACTTTTTCTAAAATGATCACCATGACATGATGTTGGTCCTTATCAAAAATTGTTTTGATTCGACGTTAAACGTGGCTGCCAGCGGCCATCTTTGTTTACATAGAGTCATATAGTAAAAATTGTAGCGACTACTCCTCTAAAACTACTTGGCGGATTTTCATGAAACTTTACAGGAATGTTGCTCTTAATGTCTAATTGATCCTAGCAAAATTTCAGATCGGCCAGAAATTCAAGATGGCTGCCACAGTTAAAAATAGATTTTTAGCTCTACTGATCAGAGATCAGCCGAGCTTATGCCGTGGTGCGTCGTCCGTCTGTCCGTCTGTCCGTCCGTCTGTCCGTTAACTTTTATTTGTAGCGACTACTCCTCTGAAACTACTGGATGGATATTCATAAAACTTTACAGAAATGTTGCCCATGAAGTCTAGTTGATCCTAGCAAAAATTCATGTTGATGTGAAATCCAAGATGGCCGCCAAAGCTAAAAATAGATTTTCAAAATACAAGTTTGTAGCGACTACTTCTTGAAAACTATAAGTGATATTGATATGGGACTTTTTCTAAAATGATCAGCATGACATGATGTTGGTCCTTATCAAAAATCGTTTTGATTCGACGTAAACGTGGCTGCCAGCGGCCATCTTTGTTTACATAGAGTTATATAGTAAAAACTTGTAGCGACTACTCCTCTGAAACTACTTGGCGGATTTTCATGAAACTTTACAGGAATGTTGCTCTTTATGTCTAATTGATCCTAGCAAAATTTCAGGTCGGCCGGAAATTCAAGATGGCCGCCATGGCTAAAAATAGATTTTCAAAATACAAGTTTTTAGCGACTACTTCTTGAAAACTATAAGTGATATTGATATGGGACTTTTTCTAAAATGATCAGCATGACATGATGTTGATCCTTGTGGAAAATTATTTTGATTCGACGTTAAACATGGCTGCCAGTGGCCATCTTTGGTTACACAGAGTTATATAGTAAAAACTTGTAGCGACTACTCCTCTGAAACTACCTGACGGATGTTCATGAAACTTCACAGGAATGTTGATCTTGATGTCTAGTTGATCCTAGAAAAATTTCAGGTAGGCCGGAAATTCAAGATGGCCACCACAGCTAAAAATAGATTTAAAATAAATAAGTTTGTAGCGACTACTTCTTCAAAACTATAAGAGATATTGATATGGGACTTTTTCTAAAATGATCAGTATGACATGATGTTGGTCCTTGTCGAAAATTGTTTTGATTTGACGTTAAACATGGCTACCAGCGGCCATCTTTGTTTACATAGAGTTATATAATGAAAACTTGTAGCGACTACTCCTCTGAAACTACTTGACGGGTTTTCATGAAAGTTCACAGGAATGTTGCTCTGAATGTCTAATTGATCCTAGCAAAATTTCAGGTCGGCCGGAAATTCAAGATGGCCGCTACGGTTAAAAATAGATTTTCAAAAAACAAGTCTGTAGCGACTACTTCCTGAAATCAAAATCAATCAGTAGAGCTTCAAGGTCATTGACCTCTTGTTAAAAAATAAGTTTGTAGCGACTACTTCTTGAAAACTATAAGTGATATTGATATGGGACTTTTTCTAAAATGATCAGCATGACATGATGGTTATCCGAGTCGAACATTATTTTGATTCGACATTAAACATGGCTGCCAGTGGCCATCTTTGTTTACATAGAGTTATATAATGAAAACTTGTAGCGACTACTCCTCTGAAACTACTTGACGGATTTTCATGAAACTTCACAAAAATGTTGCTCTTGATGTCTAATTGATCCTAGCAAAATTTCAGGTCGGCCGGAAATTCAAGATGGCCGCCATGGCTAAAAATAGATTTTCAAAATACAAGTTTGTAGCGACTACTTCTTGAAAACTATAAGTGATATTGATATGGGACTTTTTCTAAAATGATCAGCATGACATGATGGTTATCCGAGTCAAACATTATTTTGATTCGACGTTAAACGTGGCTGCCAGCGGCCATCTTTGTTTACATAGAGTTATATAGTAAAAACTTGTAGCGACTACTCCTCTGAAACTACTTCGCGGATTTTCATGAAACTTTACAGGAATGTTGCTCTTAATGTCTAATTGATCCTAGCAAAATTTCAGATCGGCCAGAAATTCAAGATGGCTGCCACAGTTAAAAATAGATTTTAAAAAATAAGTTTGTAGCGACTACTTCTTGAAAACTATAAGAGATATTGATATGGGACTTTTTCTAAAATGATCAGCATGACATGATGGTTATCCGAGTCGAACATTATTTTGATTCAATGTTAAACATGGCTGTCAGTTGCCATCTTTGTTTACATAGAGTTATATAATGAAAACTTGTAGCGACTACTCCTCTGAAACTACTTGACGGATTTTCATGAAACTTCACAGGAATGTTGCTCTTGATGTCTAATTGATCCTAGCAAAATTTCAGGTAGGCCGGAAATTCAAGATGGCCACCACAGCTAAAAATAGATTTTCAAAAAAACAGTTTGTAGCGATTACTTCCTGAAATCAAAATCAATCAGTAGAGCTTCAAGGTCATTGACCTCTTGTTTTATTATTTTTTTGTGTTTTTTCGTTGATTTTTTTTTAACTTTTTTTTTTTTTTTTTTGTTGATTTTTATTTTTTTTTGAATTTTCCTTTCTGTTGTTGAATTTTTTGATTTTTTAAAAATTGTTGTTTTTTTGAATTTTTTGATTATTTTTTTTTTTTTAGCTCTATTGACCAAGTTAAGAAACCAGCGAGATCGGACCAATAACAGAGGAGTTATGGCTCTTGTTTAGTAAAAAATGCTATATTTTGCCTGGTTAATATGGTAGGGCCTTCATTTTTCATCTGATCTTTACCAAACTTTACCAGATTCTTTAGTTATCTTGATTTAGTTAAAAATCCTGGATTTTCCCCAAATCTTTAAAAAAAAACGTAAATTGCAATCACTCGCTTCATTGATGTTATAATAGCCATGTTAGCCAGTAGAGCGTCCACGATAGAGCCTTCATTTTTCATCTAATCTTTACCAAACTTTACCAGATTGTTAGTGTCAATGAAAGCTCGGACAATTTCGAAAACCAGCCAAATTGGACCAGTAATAGCAGACTTATGGGCCTTGATTTAGTTAAAAATGCTATATTTTGCCTCGTTAAGACGATAGGGCATTCATTTATTATCCGATCTTTACCAAACTTTACCAGATTGTTAATGTCAATGATAGCTCGGACAAGTTCCAAAACCAGCCAGATCGGACCAGTAACAGCGGAGTTATGGCCCTTGATGTTGTTAAAAATTCTATATTTTGCCTCGATAGGGCATTCATTTTTCATCCGATCTTTACCAACCTTTACCAGATTGTTAGTGTCAATAAAAGCTTGGATAAGTTCGAAAACCAACCAGATCGGACCAGTAACAGCTGAGTTATGGCCCTTGATTTAGTTAAATATGCTATAATTTGCCTTGTTAAGGCGATATGGCCTTCATTTTTCATCTGATCTTTACCAAACTTTACCAAATTTATTTACTTTTTGTTTTTATTTCTTTATTTTATTTTTTGCTATATTTTACCTCGTTAAGACGATAGGGCTTTCATTTTTCATTCAATCTTTACCAAACTTTAAAAGTTTGTTAATATCAATGATAGCTCGGACAAGTTCGAAAACCAGTAACAGAGCAGTTATCGCCCTTGATTTCATTAAAAACGCTATATTTTGCCTTGTTAAGGCGATAGGGCCTTCATTTTTCATCTGATCTTTACCAAACTTTGCCAGATTTTTTCACGTTTTTTCTTTTATTATTTTCCCTTTTTTTTTTTTTTTTAAATTTTTTTTTTTTTTTAAATTTTTATTATCTCTACTGGCCAAGTTCGAAAACCAGCCAGATCGGACCAGATCGGACCAGTAACGGCGGAGTTATGGCTCTTTATTTAGTTAAAAATGCTATATTTTGCCTCTTTAAGATGATAGTCACTCGCTTCATTGATGTTATAAGAGCCATATTAGCCAGTAGAGCGTCCACAGGCCCCCTTGGGCCTCTTGTTTATCCGATCTTTACCAGATTGTATGATAGCTCGGACAAGTTCAAAAACAAGCCAGATCGGACCAGTAACAGCGGAGTTATGGCCCTTGATTTAGTTAAAAATGCTATATTTTGCCTCGTTTAGACGATAGGGCCTCCATTTTTCATCCGATCTTTACCTTGTTAGTGTCAATAAGTTCGAAAACCAACCAGATCGGACCAGTAACAGCAGAGTTATGGCCTTTGATTTAGTTAAAAATTCTATATTTTGCCTCGTTAAGACGATAGGGCCTCCATTTTTCATCCGATCTTTACCAACCTTTACCAGATTGTTAGTGTCAATAAAAGCTCAGATAAGTTCGAAAACCAACCAGATCGGACCAGTAACAGCTGAGTTATGGCCCTTGATTTAGTTAAAAATGCTCTATTTTGCCTCGTTAAGACGATAGGGCCTCCATTTTTCATCCGATCTTTACCAACCTTTACCAGATTGTTAGTGTCAATAAAAGCTTGGATAAGTTCGAAAACCAACCAGATCGGACCAGTAACAGCTGAGTTATGGCCCTTGATTTAGTTAAAAATGCTATATTTTGCCTCGTTAAGACGATAGGGCCTTCATTTTTCAGCCGATCTTTACCAAATTTTACCAGATATGTCAATAAAAGCACGGACAAGTGCGAAAAAACAGCCAAATCTGACCAGTAACAGCGGAGTTATGGCCCTTGATTTCGTTAAATATGCTATATTTTGTCTTGTTAAGGCGATATGGCCTTCATTTTTCATCTGATCTTTGCCAAACTTTACCAGATTTATTACTTTTTTTTTTATTTCTTTAATTTTTTCTAAATTTTTTCTATTTTTTTTTTAAATTTTACTGGCCAAGTTCGAAAACCAGCCAGATCGGACCAGTAATGGCGGAGTTATTGCTCTTGATTTAGTTAAAAATGCTATATTTTGTGTCTTTAAGACGATAGTCACTCGCATGTTATAAGAGCCATATTAGCAAGTAGAGCGTCCACAGGCCCTCTTGGGCCTCTTGTTTATTATTAGTATTTTTATTTTTTTTTAATTTTTTTTTTAACATATATATATATATATTTTCAGATTTTTTTTTTTTTTGACTTTGAAGATTTTCGATTCTAAAAACTTGGTTGCTCAACTCCTATGTTTTTTATCCGATTTTCATGAAACTTCACAGGAAGTATGAGTCTGATGTCTAGTAGCGCACATTTTCAGGACGTTCTCGTTGAATGGTTTTTGGCGGAGTTACGGGACTTTGAAGTTTTTCGATTCTAAAGCTTGTCTGCTCAACTATGTTTTTCATCCAATTTTTATGAAACTCAAAGGATGCATCAGTATGATGCCTAGTAGGGCATATTGTCAGGACGTTCCACTTGAATGATTTTTGGCAGAGTTATGGGACTTTGAAGTTTTTCGATTCTAATACTTATCCGGCCAACTCCTACAGGGTTCGCACAGGTCTTGAAAAACCCTTGAATTTGCTATCTGACTTGAAAAACCCTTGAAAATGATAATTGTCTTGAAAAACTCTTGAAAATCAATAAAAAACCTTTAAAAAAAACACTTGAATATTGTTGTTTTCTGTTGTGGAGTATCTATTCCTGTATACTGCATGCCCATTCACGCAATATTCTGCGTGATTCACGCAAAAAAAAATGAAATGCACGCATATGTTTTTACATGAGCGGGTACATGGACGCAACATGAACGTGTCCGAGAAAAAAGCGGTCCCGAGAAAAAAACGGTCCCGCGTTCTACACTCGGCCGTTATGTGAGCGTTATTCCCCTTGAATTTGTGTTACGCCATTTGCGTTTCTGGCGAGGTCGCAAGTCTACGCAAGACTGTCTGCAGCATTTCGGCGAAATTATGGGGAAGTGTACATTCAATCAGAGATGGTTAAGTAATCCAAAGTATAAACTTTGGATGAGAGAACTCAAAAGTGATAAACATTCAGCGATTTTGTTGCAACAAAATTATTGATCTTGGAAAGATGGGCGAATATGCATTGAGCTTGCATATGAAGAGTAAGAAGCATGCGGCACTGGCGTCGGACGCACCGACGACCAGAACGATTACAGAAACCTTTTGTTTGTCTAATGCATCTTCTAATGATGAATCAACTTCTTTGACTGCAACTTATACGATTCCTCGGCCCCAGGCCAGTGCTGATAATGCTACTGTTCAATCTTCCTCCAACATATCAAAAATCAATAGTTTTGTTTCCCGGAATGACACTTTAAAAGCTGAAACCCTGTGGACTTTGCATACAGTTACTCGCCATTGTTCATTTAAATCAAATGATGATGTTTCTAAGCTATTTCCCATCATGTTTCCGGATAGTGGAATAACCAATGAGTAAGTTTTCTTGCGGAGAAAGGAAATCGTCCTATGTAGCTGTGTTTGGCATAGCAGAACATTTTAAGGCAAACTTGTTCAAGACAATAAGGGGACACTACAGTGTTTTATTTGATGAGTCTCTTAACAAAGCAGCCCAAACGAAACAAATGGACATTCACATACGGTATTAGGACGAAACTGAAAATGTTGTGAACACACGATATTTCGGATCACAATTTATGGGACATGGATCTGCAAATGATATGGAACATTTTAATCACGGAGTCATTCAGAGTGAGTTATACATTACAAAAATGATTTAAATTGGAATGGATGGCCCAAATGTTAACTGGAAATTTTATGAACTCATTTCGGAGCAACTAATAAATGACTTTAATAATACCGTACTGAATGTAGGACATACATGGGATATTTTCAGGAGGGTTACCTGGGAGATTTGACTTTTTTTCCAGGGAGATTTGACAAAAAACAGGGAGGTTTTTATACTCGAATTTTTAACGCGTACCGGTAGATTTTTTCTGATATAAACCTTAATAAGGCCAGTTTTTTTTTTTATTATTAGGTTTACCGATTTTTTCTGGAAAAATGAAGGGTAGGAGGAGGGAATAAAAAATTAAAAAATTCCATGAAAGACGTCTAAAAGAAAAAAGATTGTATAATAGTATTAAAAGACTTTAATCTTAGTTTCAAGGTAACAAGACAATTAAAAGGCAATCTGTTATGGTTTATTTTGATTATTTGTTGCAAGCTTCATGAAATTTCACCTTGTGGTCTTATAAACTGTTGTATGCAGACAGACAAACTGACGGATAGAAAACCCCAAACCATGTATTAAAGTCTATAATTAACTGCGCATTCTGGCTAATCAAAATATCTGTCCCAGTCAAGCCAGTTAAGCTTTTTTTTTGTTAAAAAAGAATTAAAAAAAAATATATATATATATATATTTTTTTTTAATTTTGTATTTTTTTATTTTTTTTGATTTCGCCAATAATTTTGGTCGGCGGGTCGGTAAACCTAAAAACTAAAAAAGTCTGGCCTAAAGGGGGTAAATCAGCATAAAGTTGGCAAACATCACTTCCGCATTAGTCACATTGTTTTCTGTATCGGGCTTTTTGAACATTTTTGAAACTTTGTGGTTGAACTGAGTAGAGCCTGCTTTAGTTCTGTGTTTTTCAGTTTTTGAATGGCTGAGAAATGTCACTCTTTCCTGAGTGGCCAATATTAAAATCCAATTGACACACTGTACATAGGGCATGGTGTATTCCCTTTTTCACTACAACTTATCCATGGATATACACTTCTCCAAGAAGAATTATACTTCACAAGATACTTTTGCTTTTTGGGCCTGGAATGTACCGACTCTGGAGATGATAGATCATGTTTAGGCATTTTGATTTTGCAAGTAATAACCATAATGAAGATGCTTCCCATTTTATACACAGACAAAACACTTCTCTAATCATGAC